>JAIUJM010000020.1:0-59009 GCA_026262225.1 Inosperma sp. D86
AAGCTCCAGTGACAGCGACAGTTGTGAAGCCTACTGCACCAGCACTAAAGAAATCAACTACATCTCCGCCTTCAGCGCCGACGAAGTCAGCGCCGCCATCATCTGCACCCTCTAAGCCTAGTGCTATTAATTCTCGTAGGACATCGGTCGTGCCAGCGAAGACCGCTTCTCCAGCTCTATCTAAGCAGTCACTCTCTGCTTCTGCCACCTCAAAGCCGACAGAGGATGCTGTTTTGCGAGCTTCCCCAACAGGTTCAGTAGGCTCAACCAAAAGCCCCGCCCAAACACCTGTACCTAACAAGCCCCGGGCTTCTGTATCAGCCGAGGCTGCAAAGAAGCCCAGCCTCACAACCAAAAGTTCCGTGGCCACTTCTGCTAAACATGCCGGACCTTCAAAAATGACCTCAGTTCCTCGATCATCTGTTACACCAGCTACCAAAGCTTCCCGCCCGATGGTATCAATCTCGAGCATCAAAGAGGTTAAAGAGGGGTCATCCAAGGATCCCAAGGGCGATGATAAAGCAATCAATGAGGTGAAAAGCCAGGTCCGCTTCTCATTCATGCATCCTATCCTTTATCTCACTCTTCCATAGTTGGATGAAGCGAAAAAATTACTCGAGTCGAGAACTACGGCTGTTGCAGACCTAGAAGCAAAGATCGTGCAGCTCGAGGAGTCATTAGCGTCGGCAAGTGTTGATATCGATGCGAAAGCCAACACTGCTGCTGAGTTGGAGAAGGCCATGCACTCTACTGAAGCTATGCTTGCCGAATCCAGAGATGCCTTGAATTCCGTGCAAGACGAGCTGGACAGAGTCAAATCCTCGCATGAATCTCTAGAGAATGAGGTAAGAGGTTTATTCTTCGTCATAACCTTTGGCTTAACTGTTAATAGCTTGAAGCCACAATGTCGACTATATCGGCCAAGGAGGAAGTTGAACAGTTGTTACAATCGCAACTTCGGGACTTAGAAGCAGTCGTTGCCATACACAAGGAACAAATCAGCGAGCTCGAAAAGAACCATGCAACAGCTGCGGCCAAATTCAAGGAAGCATCTGCCATCGAACGGGACGCTCTTCTTACAGCCCAGGCCAACAATAAAGCCATGTCGGACGAAATTGAGGCACTCAAGGACGCGCACACAAAAACAGTTGAAGATCTAGAAGGACAGATTTCCAAGCTGAAGATCGAGCTGGCAGGCGAGGAGGCCTTGCAAACACAACTGAAAGCAGAAAAGGAAGAAACTGCAAACAAGATTTCCGAACTCGAAGTCGAGGTTCTGGAGCTGAAGGAAGCACAAGAAGGCCTCGAGGACGCTCGAAACTTACTCCAAAAGCGAGTCGAGGACCTAGAGCTTGACTCTATGAATGTTAGAGCTGCTATCGCACTTGCTGCTGAGAAAGCAAAGCTGAAAGAGGCGGAGTATGCTACAGCACTTGAGGAGTTGTCTGCAAGACATAAGAAGGATTTGGAAGATGCAGCAGCACAACTGTCCTTCGTTACGGCTGCACTTGAGAAAAGTCGAGCAGATCATACAGAGGCTTTAACTGGTCATGATCAAACGAAACGAGAGCTGGTTAATCAAGGGACAAAGCACCGAACTGAGGTGGAAGACCTTGAAAAAGTACACGCTGACGCGCTTGCATCATTGACATTTCAATTTGAACAAGTTTCGCAACGATTGGGTGTGAGTAAGATAACCCGCTTTTGGGTGGTTTGCTCATTGTATGGCACAGGAACAAGAAGCTCTCTACAACTCGAAGGTGGATGTCATCAAGGATGAGCACGCGAAGCTCCTTGAAGAAGCTTTTGAGCATGCCAAGGTATGTCTATCGGGAAGCTCCACCTTCACCTCACTAATTTTGAATCCATGTAGAGCGAAGCCGCCCATGCTCATGGCCAAGAATTGCAAACCCTGCGTTCCGATTCTAATCAAACAATTGAACAGCTTCGTGAAGCCAATCGAGTCTCGTTGGAAGTACTGAAGGCGGAACACACTTCACAAATGGAAACTGAAGTTAACGGCTTAAATAAGCAAATTAACACGTTAAGCATTGAACTCAGAGCCACTCAAGATGACCTTGCAAAGGCAAAAGCTTCACTCGAGATGACGCGTGTAGAGATCGATTCTTTGACCCAGCAACGTGATGAAGCACGTATGCAGGCCGGAGCCGCCCCGGCTATCAACCCCGAACAAACAGAAGAAATCGCCCGCTTGACAAGAGAGCTATCGACAACCAAGGACGATCTCGACGCAATGACGGATATGGTCAAACTCACCAAGTCCTCCATGGAAGAATTGTCCGACAAACAAGCGAAAGAGCTCGAAGCTGTAGAAAGAGCACGTGCTGACGAAGTACTTCAGCTACGTGCGGCACACGATGAGGAGGTTAGCCATCTTGCAACACAGAAATCGGAGCTCCAAGTTCGGATTTCTGATCTGGAGGGAGATTTAGCGACCGTCAAGGCTACTCTTGCTGCAAAGGAGGCCACACCAGCAAAGGAGAATGGTGGAGCATCGCATCCCCCATCTTCTCCAGGCGTCGCAAAAGAGTTGCAACAATTGCACGAGGCGCATAACCTCAAGATTTATGATTTACAAGCCGAACACGACAAAGAAATGAAGTTGGCGAACGCAGAACTGGACACGGCCCTCGGTAAGATTGGCGAGCTTCAGGATGACATTTCTCGCAAGGCAATGGAAATTCGATTACTCGAACAAGACCAAGAAGAACAGCAAGAACAGATCACTCGGTGCGTCAATCATCTCGATGAAATGATTCCTGTCTTCTGTGAACTAACTAACGGCTTTCATGAAACAGACTCAAAGAAGACGTGGAGAATCTCTCGGAAAAGCTAGCTCAACAGTCAACATCTTTGTGATGTGCTCCTCTTCGATCGCTCCTTTCCCACTTGATATATGGAATTCAAAACTAATTAATGCTTACTGATTTGATTATTCAAGTCATTATACCTATGGATGTCTTCACTTGCAATCGATTTTTAATAATACACTAAACCCTCATGTTTCCCTTATTAGTCTGACTGAGCTTTAAAAGTCCGAACTCGTCTGACAGGGTGACACTTGGCAAACTGTTGGGGTTAATCTCAAAAGGAAAGACGTCAACAGCCCTTTTTTCACCGACCCTTCCCTTTTTCCAAACCATAGCCATGGGTGTCACCGCTGAACCAGGTCACAAGGGCGTCAACTGGTCTAATATTGCCGTCGGTATGTCATTATCTTCGCTGTTTGTGGATAGTGTTTACGTTTTTATCGTTTAGGTGGCATTATGAACATGGTATGGTCTCATGAGCTGCAACAGAAGACTCACTTTCACTAACAGCTCAACAACTCATTCCACAATGTCTATCATGACGTGTATTGCAGTTTGTAAGTGGATTCCCTTGGCAATATTGCACTCATTGACACGTCTCTTCTATCAGGAGGCAAGTTTAGCCGTCGTTTTTCGCGTATTTATTTCATAGTTTCGCAAAGGTTACAACACTTGGTCAACCCCTGGAAGTCATTAAAACCCAGATGGCTGCTAACCGTTCGCAGTCAATGTTCCAGGCATTTCAAAGCATCTGGGCTCGTGGGAGGATTGCAGGTTTCTACCAAGGTCTCATACCATGGGTAAACGAGTATCATTATCATATTGCCCTTAGCTCACAGGACATAGGCGTGGATTGAAGCCTCTACAAAAGGGGCCGTGCTTCTTTTCACCGCCGCTGAAGTCGAGGGAGCTGCTCTTGCAGCGGGCATAAACCCCGGTGCTGCCGGCTTGCTAGGCGGTATGACCGGAGGTATAGCTCAGGCTTACGCAACAATGGGTATGTTGTTGAGCCTATAAACAACATGTAGTATGTAATCTCCTTTGACAGGCTTTACGACATGTATGAAGACCGTTGAAATCACCCGAGCCAAAACTGCTGCAACCGGTGTTAAGCCTCCTTCGACGTGGGCAGTCTTTGCAGACATTTATCGTAGAGAGGGCATCGCTGGTGTTAACAAGGGTGTTAATGCTGTTGCTGTGCGGCAGTGTACGAACTGGGGTTCTCGGTCCGTATGCTCAAACCTAAGTTACCATCGATAATGCTAGATGTTGCATTTACAGCATGGGTTTCGCTCGTCTAGCCGAAGACTCGATCCGAAAAATTCGCGGTAAAAGTGAAAGCGAGAAGCTCGGTGCTGCAGACAAAATTTTTGCCTCGTCAATCGGTGGCGCTCTTGCAACATGGAATCAACCAATCGAAGTCATCCGCGTGGAGGTAGGTTTCATTCACTAATTTTAACGCGTCTCGTAACGTTCGAATTTAGATGCAAAGTATGGCTAAGGCAACGGAAAACAAAAATCGGCCTGCCAAGTTAACCATCCTAAACACCCTCAAGTTCATTTATAAAGAAAATGGGATCAAAGGATTGTATCGCGGTGTTACACCCCGCATCGGCTTGGGTGTTTGGCAGACCGTCTGCATGGTCTCATTCGCCGATTATGTGAGAGCCTGGTGAGTTACTTCAGATCTCTGACATCTCCAAATCTCATCTCTCGCAGGGTAAAAGGGAGGCAATAGATTAAGCTACTTAAGTTACATATATTAGAGTCCCTAGCATTTGTCGTAATATGGAACATAGAGCATGCTCAAATTAAAGGGAGTGATGCAGTCACGATCGCAAGTTGCCCGTGAAACCAAGGTTCACCCCAAACTGTCATGAGCGCAGCCACTACCCAGAGCAAAGTCAATCCACTTCTACAAAAATATCTTGCGGAACTTTCGCTACATCCCCTTCGTACTAAGGCGTTGACAACTGGCCAGTATCTGTGTAATTTTATGAAGGCAACCATTAATACCTCGATGGAATACAGGTTCACTATGCTTTCTCCAAGAAGTCATTGGGAGTCGGCTCGCCGGTTCTCGTCCGAATGTTCCAAAGAATGCGTCCCCAATAGTGCGCTCGCTCGCCTCAGTTTATATTGACTCGACAGCAGCCAAGATGGGGGTCTATGGTTTCTTGGTCTCTGCGCCGTTAAGTCACTTTCTTGTCGGAGCTTTACAGAAAACGTTCAAAGGAAGGACTACGTCTCGAGACAAGATTCTTCAGATTCTTGCCAGTAATCTTCTTATTTCTCCCATTCAAGTTTTGGGTCTGGTCTTTCCATTTTCCAGTGACAAGTGTATTGATTGAGCACATCCAGTCTTTCTCTCTTCAACGGCCATTATTAATGGTGCCAAATCTATGAAGGAGGTCATTAAGACCGTTAAGGCTGGTTTCTTACCAGTCATTCGTGTACGGCATCATCTTTTGATATTCTGCAATATATGCTGAACTCGCAAATAGATCTCTTGGCTTGTTACACCACTTTCGATGACCATAGCTCAGAAGTACATTCCAGTTGAGGTGGGTGGTCCAATAAACAAATATTCAACTTATCGTTGATCATGCGCATGTATCAATAGCTCTGGGTTCCATTCTTTAATCTCGTCCAATTCTTGCTGGGCGTAAATTCATTTATTTGGCTTGATGTTATTGCCATCTCAATTTCCCTTGCAGACCTACTTCAACGTCCGTGTAAAGGCCATGCGAAAAGCAGCAGCGAAGAAAGACAAGGACCGCGAGGAGCAAGACCGGAAGGATTAGAAGAAACGTACTTGTATTGTCTACCAAATCTATTGCCTTGCAATAATATCTACTGTTTTCCCAACCTCGGATCTTGTAGTCCACTCTCTAATAAGATAATCTATAATGTCCGAGAGTCACATACAACCACAGATGTACTTTCGTCCAGTGAGGCTTGTTGCCAATAACGTTTTGTACCCGACAATGTATCCGTAATTTCAGTTTCTAAGGACCATCCGGTGAGGCTGTAAGTTCCTGGATGTGTCACCCATAGCTTTGTTTGGACAGTTGCTGTTTGTGACGGAGCAATCTCTCCGCGGAAGGTCAGACGGCCAGTGTATGAAGGAGGAAGCGATCCTCTGAAGAACGCCATCAAAATTAATGAAGGTAGTTTGGCTCGAAATACTTACGGTGATGCTGCCGCGTCAGATTGGAGCCTTAGAATGTATCGAGCAGGACGCTCCAAGGAGTGGTTTCGCAATATAAATTGGGCGGGGACATGACAAGGGCTCGAATTTAAATTTCAGTTAGTGAACTAATGTTCCACCAGAAACAACTGACCCTTGTGAAAAATTGTGTGCCTTTGCACTCTGCCCCTGCACAAATAGCAAGACTGGATTCATTTCCAGGTTCCACTCGCCTTTCTTTATAGCTTCCAGCGCTTGCATGTTCTCCCGTCGTGTCTCAGCGAACATGCCTTTTGTAACCTTCATATTTTCTACTTCTCCGATGAGGTTGTCTAGGGCACCGTGTGCCGCGCCTAGCATCACGCCATGCAAATTCGTGTGGCCAAATCGCTTCTCAGATGGAATTTCCCAAAAGATGACGAAATCCAATGTGGCAGGATTGTACAGAGGAAATATGTAATGGTGTAGAGCCGGCGGAATAGACGAATACTGTCGGGCAACATGATGAGACAAGTACTTGCATCGTGAGCTGTGAATGAAGCTTTTAATGGCTGCATTTCCGGTTGAAGACTTCTGTGGCTTCTGGACATGAGTTAGCAGTCAAATACAATGTCGATATACCACAACTACCTTCAATGTATGGCTACAGAGCAAGTCAATCGCCGTTGGTAGGGGAAGGTTTACATCAGGAACCTTCAGGAACCTGGTCATGTTGCGTAGGACGAAGTTGTGAACTTCCTGAGAAGCATGGCCTTCAAGCCATGGCGATGCTCCTAGAAGGAAGCGACAAGATCCTGAAAGAGGCCTTTCACTGCATAATATCAGTATCTCAAAGTGAATATGGTGGACTTAAACATACCTTTGCGTAAGGGCATGGCACCTCCACTGAGGACTGAGACACGCAATGTCAGTAATTTCGGCTTCAGCCATTTGGGCTGTACTTGTTACATCAAGTTCAATGATGTATGAATCCTTTTGGGAAGATGAAGGACAGGCGTTGGCTGATGCATCGAAGAGGCTGCGAACATGATAATCCTTGGATAACCTCGTCGAGAAGAATGGTTGTGATGAATGCTGTGTGCACAACTCAGAATAATGTCATGGTAGAAAAGGAGATAATTCCACATACTGCACGAAAGGTGAATAAAAGACACAACTTGTGGATACCAAGATCTTCTGAGTGTAAAATTATCGGGACTTCCATGCTTTCTCCAGGCTGTAGATTGGCAGCGGTGAGAGGTATCCGAAAAGGCGCGCATGGTTTCAACACATTACACGACTTGATAGTCTCTGTCTCTGTTGGAGCTATTGCACGAAGTTCAGCCGCCCCGGATGGAGAATAAACGAGTATAGCTGCGCACGGTCAAGGAAAATATCCTCTAAGCCAACCCAGATTTCATCTTCGTTACCAGAAACCATCCAGATTTCACTGATTGGGTTTGTACCTGAATTCGTTAGCCATAGCTTCCACGATCTAATCTCGCCTTGCAAGAAAACCAACTCCTCTTTGTTCACTACACCCACTGTAAGTCTGTGGTCGGATGGCACTATGTCGACCTCCATCAAAATATCAGGCGTATATGTTGGGGTCTGACGCTGCGAAGGTGTGTCATTTAGCCTGCGGCCGCGACAGGCCAAAGACTCTTTAACTGGCAACAAGGAGACGAATTCATAAACGGCGTGTGTTATGGTTAATTTTGCTGGACGTGTCGACATGAGAGATATGGGGACTACAAGGGAATCCTTTGCACGCAAGAGAACTTCCTTAACAATCTCTACCTCCACGAAATCCGCCATCGAATTCGTGACTGCTTCTTGCACTATGAGCGAAATATTGGTCAAGCTAATATCCGCATCCAAGGGATTCTGTAGAGTCAAGTCTATCCAGAAAAACTCTGAGAAATGGCAATTAGAATACGAATCCGTTGCCCGTTGGCCTTCAACACCCACCATTGGTAGTAAACTTTTCTGCCGGCGTGACAGTTTCGGTGCCTCCTGTTGATTTCCAATACGACTCCCAAGATCCTTGTCGGTGAGACCAGATTGCTGGATGGTCATCGCTATCTCCGGAATATCGTGGCCGCGAAAGATTGCTGTCACAAAATTTCACAGATAATTCAAGATTGCTGGTAATGATTTTATCAGGTTCTGTTGATTTCAGATACTTGACAGGTTATGTAAGTCTGTGAAAAGGAACAACGTGAAGGGTACATACCCTGAAGGCCACTCGAAAATCATCTAGATATAACTTGTCGCTACTCGGCACTTTCAGTGTGTCGTCGCCATCGCTGCCTGTGAGATCTGGAGAGGCCGAAGCACTTCTCAGAAGGCCAAGGAACAGTCTAACAGCACCAGCGATATCTCCCGCAGTATAGAGTAAACGACCTAGAAGGCGAATTCAGCCCCATGAAATAAGATCGCATGAAAGCGACTATACACAAACCTAGAGGATGTTCAATTCCAACCATAATGCTTTCAAGACCCTCAGTATTTGTTGACAATTGGCCTTCTGAGTCCCAGAAGGAGGGTGATAGTTCCTTCGGGGGACGATTAGTATAAAGCTCTTGAACCTTGCGCAGGAAGTACATCGTCAGAGGTTTCTACCAAACAAAGGCGAGATCGTGAGCTTTAAGGATCGACGTCTACAAAATGTTGACTCACGATGCCACACTTCTCAAGTCTAGCTGCAGCAAGAGCATACCAAAGTGCAGCCTTCCGCCATGCCTGCTTTCTCGTACTTAATAAGGCGGCTTGTGCTAACAGCAGTGCTGAAGGTGCTTCTTCTGCCTTGATAGGAGTCAGGATACGTCCAATTCATAGATATAACGAAGTAAAACAAACATTACTTGCCGCCCAAACGAGCCATCTTTCACCTTCAACCTCATTGTCCAGGAAATCTGGGGTTGAAATACCCGCTTCCCACCGAACTGCAGAAGTAAGAGCTCGCATCTGAGCATGAGGAGACATGTCCATCAGATTAACGTTGATACTCATTAAGGCAGCCTGAGCATGATGTTTCATTGAGGCGCTAGGGGAAAGAAACAAGGGTAAAATATCCTACAGGGAACCAATAAGAATATAACTCGGTGAGCAAGAGCAAGAGACATACGGAACCCCCTTTTAAGTCCCTCCGAAGGGTTTCCCAAACTGTAACCGCGAGTCTGATATCCCCCAATGTAGTCGAAAACTCCGCCAATCGACGAATCTGGGACGGTGGCAGTGGTTCATCAATAGCTGGTGGAAGTGTTGACGAACGTTGCTGATTCACTGCTAGGGAGTTAACCGGAGCAGGCGACGGCGACGGCGACGGCGAGCCAAATAATCGACGTGTTGAAGAAAATAGCCGTGATGGCAACCTCCGAGTGGACGAGAACTATAGAGAAGGTTGGGATACCGTGAGCGAATATACTCTTGCATCTCACATTCTCATTCCATTCTAGAACACACTTTTCCATCCATGGCACCAAACTCATAACCACAAACTCGCGTGTAAACCTAGCAGTCTGCTGAATGTCACCTTCTGCCATGCACAACGTGTTAAGAACGGATGGACCAGCAGGAACGTTTGGTGTGAGAGGTGTCTTGATGGGAGTGCCTTCCGAGGTTGGAGGGGGGGGAAGACGAGGGTATAGAGCTGGAACTGGAACTGGCGAGGGAGGAGGTTTTGGCAGAGCCAGAGGAAGAAGATAACTATGCAACCCGAATTGCTTTTTTACGGCGTTGTAAAGAGCCGTGGCCCTGATTAAATGATGTAGTCATCTGATATGAATAAACCAAATCTGTACATACTCTTCGTCTGAGAGGGCAGAATCTTTGGGATGGATAATCAAGGTGTACCGTAGAAAGGTTGAGTCGACCCATGATGGTAATTGGTTGCTCCGCGAATGCAAAGAAGTAATAACCTGCAATGGATTGGTCGTTGTCGTCGAGGCGGCAAGTATGACTTGAAAAGACTGTCATCAAGCGGCCAAAGGTGTAGAAGCCCAGCTCATACCTGCCACAGGGTGGTTCCATCCTTCCGTTTTCGAAGGCACAAAATCACCTTCGACACAGCGACGGAGGTCGTCCCACCAAGGTGTCCTTAGAGCATCCTTGTCTGGAGTCCTTTCCATATCTTGTACCCATTTAGTACATCGGTGACTTATGCGTGCAGTTATCCAATCAATGGCGCGTTCAGCACGTCTATCATCATCTTCTCGACATGCATCTTCGATTTCATGTAAATCAGAGAATCGAAGAGCAAACGAAGGATGAAGGACGGAGACTAAAGCTGTAGTCCTGGTCGTCACTGTTATTTTCACAAATGTCAGTATTTTGTATGCATCAAAAGGCGGCTGGTGATTTCCTACCTTGAGGTAGAGGCGAAAAAGATTGCAAAATATGGGGCAAAGACGGTAGAGAGGAACTCTTCAAAAGATCGTCAAGGTCTGGAGATGTTAAGATAGCGACATGTGGGCTAAGTGATACAGGAATTACGGGTGCCATACTCTATGCAGTCCTGGTGATGGCTTGAAAGCGGAAGTCAAAGGTTTCTCACACTCGGTAACGTAATATATTAATAACATAAATGGCCTTGATTGAACCTGCTAAGCAGCCTTCTCCTGCAATATAGCTGCCTGCACGGCTCTAATCCATTCCAAAATCCATTCTCTCTTCTCTTGTTCTGCTTCAACTTCCCCTTCTCTCTCCTCTTCCGTTGGTTGCCATTTTTGCATTTCCAAATCTGGATCCTCCCATCGCTTTGCAGCAACGTCATCCCAAGCTCGGGCGCTCATATTCCATTCTGCCCATTCGCGTTCTTCTTTAGTCTTGAGCCGGAGCTGATGATCTGGCTCCTCTGCATGATAGTTCATGGCACATCGATCCATAATGAATTTATTGCCCGACCCCTCGTGGCAGAGCAAACATTTAAATTTCGCTGGTCGTTTGTGCGTCTGCTGGAAGCCCGGCAAGGGTTTCGAAACAATATGATAAGCGGGCGACATTGAGGATGGGCTGATTAGATATATCGTAGATGGGGGAGATGGGTTGACGAGGAAAGGCGCTCCCAGTAGTTATCTTAACATACCTAAAATTAGAGTCGTGGATAGAGTGCGATGATGGCCTGCCAAAAACAAAAAGGTTCTGTTATTTACCCAGCTTGCGCATATGGATTTGTATTCCCTATCTTACATCCAGGTCCTAAGGTATTCTATGAAGGCCCAGGCAACGGGTCTACCCATGTTCCATTCGGCCATAATGTTGTTGCTTTGGTAAAATCACTCGTGTTGCTTTGTGTAACATACTAAGTCAAAAAATTCAGGATCAAGGCACATCAGAGTTCCATCCACTTACCGCAAGACGAAAGAAGTGAGTAAGGCTGGCATTCAGATTTGCGAGTGAGAAATTTAGAGCTGGACCAACGTATCGTTCTACATCATCGACCAGCAATGAAAAGCCCTCCCAACCAGGTATCAGCGGTGCCCACTGAATGACCTGATTTTCCAAATGTATCGAAGAATTATAATTTGTCGAATTCGTCACCCAAGTAGGTAGGGCTGTTCCTATCGCTGCATCTTGCCGAAGCTATAAGAAGAATGTCTATGAAAAGAATTAATATAAGTTGTGGAGAAACAGACCGCTGCCGGAGTTTCAAGAATAGAAGAAAGACCAAAACCTGCCGTCCCATTTAGAAAGAGACCAAGGAGCAAACCCTGGTACAAGGCTGATAATCTTGTTGGGAACGCTGTGACCGGAAGGATCATCATCGCAACGATGTAGTGATGAAGCCTCAGGGTCAAGCCAGGCAAAAGGGCCATCACCAGCAATAGCAGACCCCCAGCAACATACCAACCTAAATAATAAGGCAGCCACCCTGTCTTACGTATCACTCGCACCTGATTGACGATCAGCGCGATTATAACGACCAAACCAATGACAAGTGTTGCAATAGCACCGCTTCGTTTCTGTATATCGGATGCCAAAAGGCGACTTAGAGGGAGTTGCTCGAAAGTTAAATTGTCCAGGATGCCAACCCAAAATCCAGAAAGATACAGAAAACATGATTCCAGTGGTGCGTTGCGGAAGACAGGTAACACGAAGCGGAAGGAGAGTTTCCATAATGCGTAGCAGATAAACAAGACTGGAAGGAATGTCCCAAAAGCGATGTCAAGCGGAGGGGGTGTACCGCGGGGCCGAGAGAAAAGAGCAACATGCCAAAATCCAATGCAGACGAGGCACCAGTAAAGAACGATGGGCTTCGGACGAAGAAGGATGAAAAGTGCACAGGTTATTAGGACGTTAAATGCGAGCGCTGCATCGCGGTGGTCAGTGCAATGATTTGTCAATGCCGATGTTTCGCCAAATCGGAATGCCACTGGGAATATGGTTGGAAACCCAATTGAAGTTAATCCATTGGCGGTGTACGGAAGAAAATCGGTGAAGTTGAAAGTGAGTGAGACACTACCACAACCGCCTTTTTTATTCGTGATGATGCCACTGCAAAGGTAGTAACAAGTCAGTTTCGGACGAATTAGCACACAACGGAATGTATTACGCTTGAATTGCAGCCGGACAAATGAAGCTATCACCTCGAAAAGTTCGGTTTGAGTCTCCTCCTCCTACGATCAATGGGACGAAGGCAATTTGTTGGTTTCCGACCGTTCTTGGGTTTTGCAAAATGGAATAATCACATAAAGCCGGACATCGAAAATCAAATGTAGAGTTATCGTAAGGGCCGCAATCCTGTCCATCTAGCCCACACTCATTGTTCGCAAGCCAAAATGTAGATAAACATCCAATATAAGCGTCAGCTGGCGTGAGAAACGACTGAGCGGCGGAGAAAAAGGCAAGGCCGACGATGTATGCGGCGGTGAGGATAATAAATAGCCATGGCGCAGTTAAAGGTTGAGTGGTCTTAATTATTGTAGATTCAATGGGGCAAACCATATGTTTGCCAGCGACATGAATATCAATATTAAAAAAGGGCTTCGGTACTAGAAATCGATTTGAGAACAACATGGTCAATATTTATGTCAAATACATACCAGGGAGGTCAACTTTTGGACGAGGCCCTCGTATGTAAAGAATAACTTTTCTACACTGCTTATACAGTGCAGGATGCTGTCTGGAGAAGCGGAGGACCGCCCTCTGAAACCATGTACTCGTTTCAGGTTCGGACACGAGTGCCTGGGATGAGAGCGCGTTGAGCTCAAATGCCCCATCTTCCTGATTTTTGCAGGACGAGGCTGGGCTAGGAACAACCGCAATGGGGGTAGATGCCAACTGCGACGACGATGGTATCAAATGTGCACCAGCGAAACTCTCCATGATGAGAAGAAAACTAGGAGAATTACGCTATATTGTGGGTTGGCGTGCTGCGCAATGTCTGACATGCCGATGTGGCAGGAAATGACCACCAATTAAATGATAAGATAAGTCAATATGCATTTATTTGGTGCCGAACAAGTGCCGAATAGATTTTTACAGAGTTAGAGTGTACCCACTGCAAATAATCAGTGAAAATTAGGTCGATAAGGACTATGACTAACAGTAGTCGTAGAAGAGCTTCATTTCGACGACTTCTTGCTGAGGCCCGGTAAAACTAAGATGCCTCGTATATCTTTTTTCACCATCAGGTTCCTCGAATCCCCATGTCTATGAACGGTCAGACGAGGATGAAATACATGACGAAATACGCCATCCACAAACCTGGTTAGCACTCCAGGTCGTGCCGCTTTTCAAGGTGTTGCTTTCCGCATAGGCTTGGATGAGACCATGCTGAAAAGTCTCGGACGTCCACCCTTCCTTGAGATAGGCTATGTCCAGGTCATCAACCTTGACTCTCTTTGATTTTCCTATGACCGAGCCAAAGATGCGATCTTCACGTTCACGTTCGGTCCAGTCGAGAATTCTTTCCTCCCGCGACCCAGGAATACCCCCAGTTAGCACCTGATCGATGTCAATACACTCTATCCCATCGTCATTGCTGTTGTGCTTGATCATGAGTGTGAGACCCGCAGACATAATGGCCTTTCTAGTAACCCAGCTGATACCCTGCAACCGAAGAACTTCCTCCATTTTCACGGTGTCGGTCAGGGCCTTGTTCTGTGAAATTGATAAGCAATGAATGGACAATGGATGTAAACCACACTCGTACCAAATAGAATTTCCCCGATATATTGAGGGTTGTCATCTCAGCTGGAACGGCCTTCATAAAGGAAACGTTTTCTGGTCTGTTGTACTTACAAGCGTAAGCACTGCTAAGAGCTTTTGATGGAATCAAATGATCACCGCGTGGACGTGAGTCAAGTCCATGTCAGAGTATGCACGTTCGTTAGCAAATCGTCAGAGACACTCGATCACTCGCTCGTCTGGCTCAACGTGAGGCGGTACTTCTGTCCCGAGGGAGTTTGTACGCAGTCTCTTCGTTACCGGCAGTTCTTACTACCTAGGCATCTGCATGACCCTGCTCCATGACTACTTTAACACTCGGAATTTACTTGCATTTCAACGCCTACTCGATGGCGTGGATGGCGCACAATCCACCGCCTGTTCTGCACCATTTGGGCCAAGTTACAGTGACAAGTCTAATCATACTACAAGAGTAACTGGTCAAAATTATCTAACATGCGACATAAATGCCAAGGATTGGTTAGGACGCACTGTGTTGCATCTTGCTTGTGCGTCGACAGAAAGCATCGAGTACGCTCGAGCCTTGTTAAAGCATCCGCAGATCGGTGTCAACATTCCTGACACCGAGAGCCTCTGGACCCCGCTACACAGAGCCCTTTATTCTGCGAATTTACCCGTCGTGTAGGCTCTTGTATTCATTTACTATGAGGGGCTTACATGTATACAACAGATTACTGCTTTTGCAACGTTCCGATATTGACTCGTCACTGAAGGACTCGGAAGGCTACACTGCATTTGATTTATACAATTCTACACTAAACGAAACCAAGCCAGATCCAAGAGCTGTTGGTGCAGAGCTATTCACTTGGGGTGCCAACCGGCAAGCACACACACATTCTTGGGCCAACTATATATTAACGCAGTATCTATCAGGAACGGTGCTTTAGGTGTAGGCGATGGAAACGACAGAATATCTCCCGAACAGGTTGTTATCAAAACAAAGGAAGATCCAACAGCAACTTTATCTGCCCGGCTTTCACCCATCCCTGTGCGGCAAGTTCAAATGTCCAAACTGCATACCGTGGTGGTCACAGCCGAAAATGAAGAAAATCTGAGATTGTGTGGGTTTGGAAGCGGTGGAAGGTAAGTTATGCATCTCCGATTCCTTTTGTCCTACTAAAAATTGGGGAGATTGGGCAATGTTCACCACACTCAGTTTACTCTCAAACCACTTCCGTCTTTCCACCCGATTATCCAGTCTGTAGCTGTTGGTCAAGACCATACCCTTGCAGTCACCATGTCTGGTGAAGTTTACTCTTGGGGCCTGAATCGCTTTTCGCAACTCGGATACGTAGTTGAAGTCCCAAATACTGGCTCAAACCGTCATGAAGAACCAATACAACATGTGCCAAAAAAGATTGCGGGGTTGTTGAAGAAGGAAACTGTCCGTGGAGTTGCAGCTAGTAGAAATGCATCTGCATGCTGGACGAAGGATACAGTCTTTACTTGGGGAACAAACACCGGTCAACTTGGTAAGGCCTCCAACTAACTGATCGAATTTCCCTTCTCTTATGTTGGCGCAGGCTATGATAAATCTGCACACCCAGTGCAAGTGCTACCAAAGACAGTAACGAAGATCAAAAACGTTGTTGATCTAGCGCTGAGTGTACGAGACCCTTGTTCAAATTACCCAAACATTAATTTTTCCTCAGGACACCGTCCTTGCTGCCCTTCTAATCACTCGACAAGTAGAATGCATCTGGAATGACAGACACTTCCGCATCAAGTACGGTGAAAATAAATTTTGATCTGTTAACTTGTTAATCATTATCATCCAGCTGTCCAATGCATTCTTTTCCGTCAACTATTCAACCATATCGGCCTCCACAGTCAGTCAAAGATGCTCATGTCATCAAGCTCACAAACTGCGACGAAACTTTTGCTGCTTTATCGTCTAATGGCGAAGTTTATACATTTTCTCCTATCCCGGCTGCAAACTCGGATGCCTCCACTGCTTTCAAGCCGCAGAAGATATGGACTCTGAGGAAGAAATTTAGTGCCGTCAAAGATGTTGCCCTCGGTTCTGATGGTGCCATGATCGTCTGCACTGAATCGGGTCATGTATATATTCGCAACAGGAATGCTTCTAGCAAGGCTTTTAAGTGCAACCGTCTTCCATTCTTGCAACGAATTACGCAAGTTTGTGCGAATAGCACTGGCGCATTTGCAGCACTGCGCGTGGACCATAAACTGAAACCGATTGAACTGGTGGGCAACACGTTAGCCCAAGATTTGAAGGTGGTACAGCCTTACATGCAATTCTATCGTCCGGAGTTAATGCCAGGCGTGCGGAATCGCAAGCAGGCGGGTATCATGCCAACTTTTGATGAAGAACCTGAGGATCGGGCTATTGAAAGTGACATCGAAGGGATCCTTGATTTACTGGAAATCCTCTCGGTCGAGTTGTACATGCGCCGTGCAGGTGGTGGTAATGTGAAGTACGATGGTATTCGACTCCCTTTTGACGCAGACACAGTGGTGCACCTGCGATCAGGTCCCGTGTTTCCAGTCCATCGCGTCATACTGGCAGCTCGGTCCCCTGTGCTGGGAAATCTTTTCGCGGATCGTCGACCTCTTGTTGATACCCTGTCAAACCTTACTTTGCAGGTCTTGGCTTCAAAAGCTGGTCCAGGACTTGGAGTCCCAAAGCTTACATCACTGAAGATCTCTGGGTGTCATCCACTCACGGTCCTCATCGTCCTTCATTATATGTATTCAGATGAATTACTTGCTATCTGGGACCGAAGGGTCTATTCAGATGTCTACGAGGAAATGGCCGGCCTAGGTGTTGAACCCACACAGGTGAAGTTGGAACTAGAGAGCTTTGGGAGGCTATTGAACTTAGCAGTCTTAAACCAAGCATTGGAGCATGAAGTCAAAGTGGAACATGTGCCGACGATGGCGCACGACTTTCAATCTTTGTTTAATCTCGTGCAGTCACCTTTGCCAAAGGGCTCCCCCCTTGCACATGACGTTGTTCTTCAAATAGCCGATAAGGATGTTTACACGCATTCTGTGATATTGCGAGCACGTTCTCCTCTTCTCGCCAGTTTCTTCGATTTGGAAGACTGGACTGTGAAGAGGTGGGGACCCGACGGTACAATCAAAGTGGACATGACGCATCTAAGTTGGCGTGTCATGTCCATTGTCCTCAGCTTTGTATGCTGCGGATCGGAGAAGGAAATGTTTGATTTTCTTGGTCAGTTTATGTATAAACTCTTATGATTTAGTTGATCGTTATCTCCAGATTTCGTCAATTCAATAGATGACTTGTTGCGGTTCATGTTTGATGTTGCCGCCGCTGCGGTAGGTCGCTTTGAAAATTCGAATTCCTTTCTCATCACTGATTCCATTGTAGAATGAGCTATTCCTTGACCGTCTCACCCTGCTCTGCGCATCCGTCATTTTGGGGCATTGCGGTATTCAAAATGCCTGCCATATCCTGAAGGATGCATCATACTACCATATTCAGCCTCTGATAGAGAGGATGGAGGAATATATTGCCATTAATTTGGATGCTTTCCTTCAAGGTTGCATGCTTGACGACATGTCCTGTTCCCTTGTCAAACAGCTTGCTAAATTTGTAAAAGCTCGTCAACTTGAGAAATCTCCGTTCTCGAGATCCAATGACTTCGTGAATGAGATGTTGCTCAAACATGCAGCCTGGCTGGAAGGACAAGACATACCTCAGACAATTATCAGGACCACCTGCACACGGCCATTCAAAACGGAGATGTCGAAACTGCCTCCATCTCACCCAATGATGTTGCCAAAAGTTTCGTTCATACCTGTGAAACCTGATCCTCTAGTTCGCTCTCTGTCATCGGGGGACGAAATTTTCTGTATGGATGACGTGGAATATGTTCAACCTTCTCCAAAAGGAAAACTTGCAATCACGTCTAATCCATCGTCTATCTGGAAGCCTACGTGTGCTCCGCGGTAGGTGTACATTTTATTTTAAAGACAATTGACTTGAAATCTTTCTAGGGTCGATATGAAGACCATAATAGCCGAAACTCAAGCGGCTAGAGAAAGCCAAACTTTCATTAGCCCTTCGCGGTCACCTGCATTCCCGAATATAAATGTTGGTGCACGGCTTGGCGGCAGTCCCTCTACAGCAAAGTCTGGTTCGTCTGGTCCATGGAAAATCAATGTCGAAGCTACGGTAACTCATGTGCCAGAAATTGGAACGCCTCAAACACCATCATCCCTGGTTCTAAATGTTCATGGACCTGTACCAACTTCTTCGAGCAAAACGAGGTCACAAAAAACTGGACCCGAGCGAGCCCGACTTCCTACCCTAGGGCCTGTAATCACTCCTAAAATCCAACCGAAGTTCAGTCCACCAGGTACCCGTATGACAGGCAGGTGGGTCTACATTTCTTGAGCCACGAAAAGTTCCCTTATCGGTTGCGTTCGATAGCAAAGCTTGGGCAACTCTTCCTGCCCAACTTAAGCTAAACGCCGTGCCTGGTACGGATATGTCATTTTCAGCCATCCAAGATTCGCAAAAGCAGCAGGCTTTCCAGGTCAAGGACGTGAGATCATTGCGGGAAATCCAGGAAGAAGAACAATCTTTGCAACTTGAAGCCGACTTCTTAAAGTGGTGGACCGCAGAAGAAGAGCGCATCAGACAAGAAGAGGCAGCTTTGGCCTTGGCTCGGCTAGAAAGCTTGTCCGTCAGGCCACAGAAATCTTCATCTTTTGTGAAGGCAAGAAGTTCAAGGCAGAAACGGAAAATGAAGGTGCATGAGCAGAAACCTACTCTGGAAATTATCGCAGGCTCCTCTCATGCAAACCAGACACCACATGACTCAAGGCGGCCTGGAGATTCCCCCACAAAACGCTAATAATAATCTCGTAGGCCCATAAACAAGTGTATGATGCACAAACGAATTTATCTTTATGACCTACTAATACTTAGCCATTCCATTCTGAGCGACCTTATTACTGACATATCTATGTGATGATATGGATTGTAGAATAGCCAAAGTACCTTACTCGTAGAATCAAATATTACTGGGTTTGAAGAGGGTAATGATTTTCCAGATAGCATCTTTGCCTTGCTCCCAAGCATGCAACCCCTTTGCTTCTTCGCCTCCAAACTCGACCATTATCCCATCTTTTGACCACTCGCACCATATTCCAATTGAACCAGAAGACGGACCCGTTCCTCCACCTTTCCGATCAGGTTCGAGCAGTACCTTCACAAACTCCTTCCCAGACATATCTGGTTGTACTTCCATCGTAGGTGGTCTTGACAAGGAACTTCCATCCTTGTCTTTGATGTCGGGACTCAGGTGAATGGCGAATGGCGAAGCAGGATATGAGGCGAAGACAAGTTCTGCTGAATGAGACGATGACCCTTGGGGTTTTGTGTCTTTCTGTTTCCTAGGCCGAGTATTGTAAAGATATATGTTCTCGAGAGAAAGCTTTTCGTGGTTTAGGTCAAGTTGATTAAGACCTGACTTCAGTTTGTAGCCGTCCATCGGTGCAAATTGGAGACTCAAGCCGATCTGATAATAATTAAAGTAGACAGTGTCGGAATAAGACTTGACCTCTGGGAATATTGGCTGGTTTATAGTCGCTTCCGCAGCTAAAGAAAGGATATAATTGTCTAGCTTCTTCGACAGCGGCTCGCATCCAAGGAGGTCTTGAATGTTGTTCATGTTTAGTATTTACCCATGTGGCAGTTGGATAATCACGGACAGTTAACATCCTCGTGATTACTGTAACTTCAGAGTCTCTTTCAGAATGTCGACCACTACTAAAGAACGCTCTTCAGACTCTGAAGGACTATTTTCTACCGCTATAAATGCATCAGTTACCATCTTTATGTCGATATTGTCAGGTGCTTTCACCCTTATCAGCCCATACACACCACGGCTGGTCCCCCTTGTCGTCTGCACGTTTTTTGTCCCCCTCATCATCTTCGTCTCCCTTGGGGTCGGCCTTCTTGTATGGTCTAGCTTGTCAGTTAGTTGGGAAATGCCTTTATATTTACAATATGGGTGCGTCTATGTTGTGAAATTCGGACAGAATCTTCATATGTCTCCTTTCAGCGACGGAGTTCCCCCCTATGCATATATCCAGCTACCTCCCTTGATATTGCAACAGAAATACGCGGTCTCTGTTGACCTTCAATTGCCTGCCACTGAATCCAACATCGGCTTAGGTAACTTCATGACAAGTTTGACGATCCTGAGCCTAAATAACAAGACTCTTGCTCATGTGCGAAGGCCCGTACGTCTGGTCCTGAATGTATACTACACCATAATGTGCTAACGATGACGCGAAGTCTATTGCATTGGCACCTACATCCAACTTTTTTTTTGCAAAACCAACAAGCCTACGGATCAATGTCCCTCTTGTGGATGCTTTTGTGGCTTCGTCGTCTAATTTAGCAGCAATTGTCGAGATTGGTCGAAGAGACAGTTGGACCACACTTGGAAAAGGCGAAGGACGCGAAGTGAATATTCTATCTGCTTCGCTCAGGGGCTTAGCTGTCCCTCATGGCATCCGGTAGGGTATACCTTCTGTGAATCCAGAGTCATGTCTGATATAACCTTAGAGGCATCGCCATTAAGTCCCCACTAATTTCTTCACTGGCATCAACTTTTATATTCGCCTTGATTTTGTCCCTGACTCTCGGAATGTGTCTACTACCATTAGTTGTCGGTTTTGAAGAAGAAATGGTTCCTGTCACAGCGGACAAAGTCAAGACGGAACGAAAGCGATCCACTAGCAGAACATCTGTGAGCGAAGCAGGACCGCAACGCAGACCGTCCAGGTCCCTGCAGCGCGAAGGAGGAGCAATTGTATGTTATTTCGGTCTTCATAAACTTGCTGAACTCCACTTTGGGCAGGTGAAGCAGGAGGCAGCCGAAGTTCCTATCCGTCTTGAAGAGGAGCTCACGTTAAGGGGTATAAGAAGACGCACATCCCGGCCATCTATAGCTGCAGAAATAGAGACATGATATGTGTTCTTCATATTACCTATACCGATAACTTTCTTGATACCCAGTGTTATTACAAACTGTGATTAGGAAAGATCATTGTCTCTCTTCCAGTGCGGCTTACTTAGCTCTGACTATCATCGCTTCCGCCCTCTGCTTCATGCTCCTTCTTTAAACTACTTTCAACTCGAGGCGGAACCAGTTCCGCCTCCTTAGCGAGGCTGAGTGCTGCAGCATTTGCCTCCTGAAAGTTGTTCTCCTTGTTATTCTTCTCGCCCGTGGCTTCGGGAGCCTTGTCATTTTTTCCTTTTGATTTTGAGATATTGCTTAGGCCTTTGACAAGGTCTCCAGCGTCATCTCCTTGAAGGCCAAGTTCCTCCACTAAAGCACGTAGTTCATCCATTGTGGCCTTTACACCTTCAAGGCCAGTGTCACCCAATTCTTCACCCACATCTAGTTCATCAGTTCGCTTGTTGACAGGTATAGGTTTCTTTTTCAGAGGAGATGGAGCAGGAGAGCCCGCGAGTATTTTCTGTTTTATACGTTCCGGAGTCATTTCGAGAGGCGTCACAGCTCCCGGCACGCCAACGACCTTGACTTCGGGCATTGGCCTAATTTCATCAAATGTTGGGTCCCATTCCTCGTTGCGCCTCAGAAAGATGTCTAACTCGTCGTGCTCTACGGCATCCTCACTAGACATAACATTCCTCAGTGAAACCTACCAAGGGAGTATCAAGGATGTATAGCCATACAATTCTGCGAAGGTCTTTGAGACGCTTCATCAGTGTAATTAGAATCTAGAAAGATGATACAACGCACACCAGGGAACTTTCCACCTATCAGAATTCCAGGAAGCTGTTGCTTGTCTAATGGTCAAGGTGAAGTCCACTTCAGCCCCTGACGGAAAGGCAACGATAAGTCTGACCTGTTGGTGCTTTCCTTCTCCAAAGTCTCTTCGCGTCTTCATCTGAGGCAAGATCGTACGTGATATATGGTATTTTTTTAACTTGTAGCGTGCGCAGGATATATTCTGGGGCACGATCAGTAGGCAACCCAGAGCAAATTCGCAATAATATACTCACCTTGACGTTGCCTTAAGGCCGGATGAGAAGCTATGGTTGTCATAAATAATGCGATAGGTGGTGGACCCATGATTACCAGCTTTGCTTTTCCCAGGAGTGATGAACTATGTTTTAAGGAAACCTGTTGCACTTTAGTATTATTCAATGTCAGGGTTAGTTCGCCATCAGCGATTTACAGATTTGGAAGGATCTGATCAAAAGCAAGAGCACACAATTGACATCTACTGGAAAGACTGAAAGTGCTTTTTAAAGATGTCCGAAGAATCTGCGCCGAAGCTAAGAGTCCTAGTCGTCTGTTTAGGTATATGCTGGCAATTTTCTACACCCTTATTTAATAACCCTAAAATTTCAAGGTAACATCTGCAGATCTCCAATGGGAGAAGCTGTACTCAGAGATGTCGCTAAAAAGAGGGGTATCACCATCGAGGTCGATAGTTGTGGAACAACCAGTTCCCACGTCGGAGAAGACCCAGATGACAGGTAATTTAAGCAAATGTTTCTCAAATGGTTCGGCGGTGACAATACACGCATAGAACAATAGCAGTTTGCAACAAGGCATTTATTTTTTTTCCCGACATGTAGTGTTCTGTCTGGCTAAGCAATCATTTAGCACAATGTTGCAATAAATCGCAAAGCTCGTCTCTACAACGAGCGCGACTTTGTCTACTTCACGCATATTCTGGTTGCTGATGAAAATAACTTGCGGAACCTTATGCGTCTGAAGCCAGTCAACACAACGGCCGAAATCCGGTTATGGGGTTCTTATCTTGATGATCAGCCCATACCAGATCCTTACTACGGTAATAGAGTACGTGACTCTTGAATCATTGGATTTTCATGTGGTGCTTATGAGACATTTCAAAGAATGGATTTGAAGCTGTCTATCAGCAATGCGTCAAATTATCTGATGCTTTCCTGGACTCGGTGATTTGTACAAGTTCCTGAGTTGAACAAGTGCCTGTAAATATACATGTTGGGTTCTCAATGGTGAGTAGGCATATTAACGGAAGCACGATTTCCAACCGCATCCTCTGCTTTCCAAAGGCTAGTGACAGTCTAAATAGAATACGATCAGTCATCTCATGCCTATCCTGTTGTTCGCAACTGCCGCACCTTGTTTTGCGTGTAGAAATTGATTGCACTAGGAACGAGGCTTACAGTGAGCAGATTCTCCAACAGCAAAAAGAAGCCGCATACCCTTTACCATAAAATCCGATATCTCCAAGAACACTACCTTTGTTACCACTCCAAGAAAACATCGGCAACGGTACTGGTATAGGAACGTTGACTCCAATCTGACCAACGTTGACCTCCGACTCGAATCGTCTTGCAGTGGCACCAGATTGAGTGAAGATAGCTGCTCCATTCCCGTATTTATTCTTGTTGATGATTTCGATAGCATCATCAAGCGTGTCAGCTTGTAAAATGACAAGGACAGGTCCAAAAATTTCCTGTCTGAGAGGTGCTCAGGTCCGAATCGATCTGCAAATTTCAAAACTCACTCGTAGCACCGCATCAAAGTTCCACCTTGGATGATAGTTGGGCCAACAAAGTTTCCGTAGGGGTATTGTTCTGGAAGTTTCATCTTTCTCCCATCCAAAAGGATCTTCTCCCCATCTTCTTCAGCAGAAGTAATGAGATTGGTGACACGATCCTTAGCGAAGGGAGAGATTAGTGGTCCCCTGAAACCACGAATGACCTATTTATAGTTATCTGAATATTCAAGCCACTCACAAGTCAACACCTGGTTCGAATCCACCGCTGACACGCAGTGCTTGAGCACGTTCGACGAGGCCAGGTATCCAACCTGCGGTGTCTCCAACTATGATCGCTGTATGAAATAGTTACAGAAGAGGAATGCTTAAGCATATTTCAACTCTTACCAACAGATATTGCCATGCATCTTTGTCCAGCGGCTACGAGAAAGATGAGAAAGCGACATAAGTTGGATAAGAATCAATGAACCTCCGAATGCTGCTCCAACAATTGAATTTATCGCAAAGTTCAAGTTTGCTAAATAAATAAATTAACACCTTGTAATTGGAAGTTATTCAGTTTATGGATACCATCGGGCATTAGGATTGCATGGTTCTTAGCCCCCATGTTCGCCTGAAAAGATGTCAGCGAAAAAAACGCTCGTCATCTAAACGGACTTGCTTGGACACGCTTTCCTTGTTTGGTACCCCTGGGGTGAAAGTTATTATGGAGTCCGATCCAAAACATCTTACACACCTCTCATAGATGTGATGTCCAGCACGATCACCTCCAACAAAACTGATAGCCTTGATAGTTGGATCGTCACAGATAGCATTGACGGTCGGCACTCCACCGTGAACAATATTCAGAACACCGGAAGGCAAGCCTAAAGACGCAACTACAACGTGAAATTATTCAGATGACTGAGCAGAGAAACAAACCAGCTCGTTGGCAAAGTTCTGCAATTATCATGGCCGCGCCTGGGTCACGTTCAGAAGGCTTTAGAATCAATGTGTTTCCTGTGGCTACTGCCATGGGGATTGTCCAGAGAGGAATCATTCTGGAAACCAAGCATATAGAAATACGGCGTTATCATGATTGAACCGTTGACACGCACGCAGGAAAATTAAACGGTGCAACACTTGCGCAAACACCGAGAGGCACTTTCCTGACATAGGTATCCATATCTTTGCTGACTAAAAAAAATCATTGACTTGAGGGCACAATAAAAGTGTTTAAATGAATCACTCGCCTTCAATTTTATCTCCCAATAGCGTGGTAGTAACAGCGGCTGCAGTTTCTACCACTTGGAGACCTCGGAGGAGATCGCCATGGGCGTCTAAAACACTGTTGTATCAAAGGGGAGTTCAGTGACATTATACAGTGCACATACCTGCAAGTGTCTTCCCTTGTTCTAGCACAATGCTATGAGCAATGTCATCCGCATTTTGACGGAGTAGATGTTGCAGCCTGAAATCATGAGTTGGTATATTGAGGACGTAAGCTGGAGTAAGCATACTCCAGAACAAATCTTTGGCGAGTTACCACGCTGGTTTTACTCCATTTCTTGAAGGCCTCTGAAGCAGATTCGATGGCCTCCTTGAATTCTAATTCAGTAGTTTGGGGTACTCGGGTCAGAACGGTTTGAGTCGACTAGACTTCGTGATTACTTGCTGAAAAATAGACTGCGGAATTGGTGTTGCTCACTGGGTCATGGACGTCAATCCACTCGGTGGCTTTGCTTTCTACGAATTCACCTCCGATGAAAATTTTCGTTGAACCACCTGTCGCACTTGTACCTTTCCAGTTGGCTGAAATTTGCTCAGCTTTTGGTTGCGCTAACGGGCTCAGCGCCTTAAGGGATGCGGAGGTATGGAGGTTCCTGGAACGAGAGATTGCAAGACGAGAAACTCTATGGAAGCTAGACATATCACTCGTGAGGCCTTGAGGATTCAAGCAAGAACAACTCCAACTTGGTTCCTGCATCCTCCAATTTAGTGCTACTGTCAAATACACGTGATTTCCATCACAATTACGGCACAACAATTTAAGGACGCCACACAACTCCTACATTTCTTTTTGCTCTCTCAACGCGCGACCTGTTTTTGTTCTGAAAATCTTTTTTTTTTAATTTTGCACTGTATGAATCGAAGTGGATCTGAAGTAATGGACGCGTTCGCGATCAATGGCGGTGAATTTAGCCAAATAGCGGATCATGTAAATTCTGGCCCACAGACGCAAAAGCAGCATCAGGAACGGCATCCCCCCATCGCGCACCAAAATATAATGGCACAGTGGGCACAAACTAATCAGCCCGTACCACCTCTCAATTTCCTTGCCCAGCCCTCCCAACTCAATCAATTTCCATGGCCAAACACGTTACCGCAAGTTCAGAATGCAATGCTCCAGATGGCCCCGTTTGGCATGCCTCTTATATCCCAGCAAATCATTCAAGAAGCAGTTGCAATGTCAACGCCTGTGGATGCAACCGACGAACCTATCCTTCTTACGGCATTACTAAATGCTAAGAAGACAGGACGCAATTTCAAAGAAGCATTAAATGGTCTTCATGGAGTATAAATCGCGTTCTTTTTGTCGTGTACGTGCACTGAACATAAATTTCAGAACAAGGGTCATTCCTCTAGTCTGTGGAAGGACTATTATCTAGAACATAAGGACCGCATTGATGATTGGATTGATATGTGCATCCAAAAAGAGAACCATATAACATTGCCTGGTTTGAAGCAGGCAACAAAACAGGTTAGAGTTGTATACTCATTCAAACGTTTGTTGACACGCATATCTGAAAGGTACCTGTCGCCACTGTGAAAAAACCATCACCTGCTTCATTCAAACGCGAACGTTCACCAAGCTGGTCTCCCAATCCATCCAAGACAGCGTCTTTTAGAAAGAAGCGGTCAATGACTACTGCACACGTTCCTAATATTGAAGGTAGAAAAAGAAGCACCATGAATAGTCTCTCTGCTCCAGAGCCAGTTTTTGGAGGTAGGTTGCCAGCTCCAAACGCATCGATCAGGATCCCCGTCCCTCCTTCGAGGTCGCCAACACCACCCTCACATCGCGTTGCTCGAGGAAGGGGCTTCCTATTCACACAGGAAGATCGAGAGTTTTTCATCAAATTCATTGGATGGCAGCTTAAACAGAAGCCATTACTGAACAGGCAAGAATTATGTGATTTGTTAGCCGAGAAGGTAGATTTATTCTCTTCTGCCGAAGTTAGCCCTGAACAATTCAACCAGGCCTCCCATCATAGCTCAGCATCCTGGTATGCTTTTTGGTCCAACAACCATGATTTACCAGACAAGATTCTAGCTGCCGCTAGGGGCGAGCTAGATGGATCAAACGAATTTACCAATGATGAAGAGGATCCAGTACACAAGCGAAAGCCACATTACAAAGAAGACACGACCACTGAAGACGATAATGGCGAATATCAGGAAGACAGTGAAGAAAGTGACGGCGAAGCATCAGACACGGGGCCTGTTCGTCAGTATTCTGAAGCCGATATGGGTGAAACAGGTGGCACCTTCAACAAAGCGGACATGTATATCACGGCAAAATATATAGCCTCTACACCGGACTGGGAAAGGCTGAGAAATAAGGATAGATGGGATCCCTTCCATGAAAAGGTATTTTTTAACTCAGAAAGTAAGAAGTGTCTTCTCACGTACGAAATTGAATAGCATCCTCAGCGGTCTGCTAAATCATGGACCGAACTTTATCGTCGATATGAAAAGGGTAAAATACTTGCGATAGAGCCTCAGGACCAGTTCAGACTGACCAGTTTTATAGATCTTCTGAAACTGGCGAAGAGGATTAGGCTGGAGAATAAGCGGTCTTCGATCTTGTCCCAGTGTGCTCGACCTTCTAAGGCTCTTCCTGGCGCAAAACGTAAAGTGGACGAGGAGTCGGAAGAACTCCAACACAAACGTAGTCGTCGGGAAGAATCGGACTAGGATCACTCTTTGGTCATCTTGTCTTAATTCTGACTTGATCCTCCCGATGAATTACATTCGATAGCGTGTAGTTATTACTCTAAGATTATGTAGTTCCTAAGGTATATGCCAATATTTCTGAATATTTTCGCTTGTGTTCACGTGAACCCATTTACGTGCCTGTTACTTGCGTTGTCAATGCCATCGATAACGAAATCCACATCCCACCCTTCTTCTCCTCTCATTATTATCTGATCGCTTACTTTGGTATTTTCCCAGTCATCATTTTTTACCATGGATGAAGAGTATGATGTACGCATGCTATGCTCTCGTTGATCTCAGTCATTGACCTTTATCCAAGGTAATCGTTCTGGGTACTGGTCTCACAGAATGTATCCTTTCTGGTCTGCTGTCCGTCGAGGGCAAGAAAGTCCTTCATATGGATAGAAATGACTACTACGGGGGTGATAGTGCCAGTTTGAACCTTACTCAAGTAACGTCTTTCCCTTATGATGCCCCGTCATACCAACCTTTCTTTCCAGTTATATCGCAAGTACCGCCCAAACCAGGAACCACCCTCAGAACTCGGACGCGACCGTGATTATGCTGTCGACCTTGTACCAAAGTTTATAATAGCCACGGGAGAACTCACGAAGATCCTCGTTCATACCGATGTTACGAGGTACCTCGAATTCAAGCAAATTGCGGGCAGCTTCGTATACCGCGATGGCAAGATCTCCAAGGTACCTAGCACAGAAATTGAGGCAGTCAAAAGTCCTCTCATGGGTTTGTTCGAGAAGAGGCGGGCGAAGAAGTTTTTTGAATTCTTACAAGGGTGGAAGGACGACGATCCGAATACCCATCAAGGTACTTCAACCACCTCCGGAAGATATGGATCTCATACCATTATCATCAGGCATTAATCTTGATAGAGATAGTATGAAAACTGTCTACGAGAAGTTTGGCTTAGAAGCGGGAACCCAGGACTTTATTGGACACGCCATGGCACTCTACTTAGATGATGAGTGCGTATCGAATTTTACATTTATGTGTGCACACTCTGAAAGTACATAGCTACATCACCAAACCTGCACGCCCAACTTATGATCGAATCATCTTGTACACCACTTCTATGGCCCGATACGGCAAATCGCCTTATATCTACCCCCTTTATGGCCTCGGCGAGCTTCCACAGTCTTTTGCGCGTCTAAGTGCCATATACGGTGGCACCTACATGCTCGACAAGCCCATCGATGCCATAGTCACTGGTGCTGACGGAAAGTTTATTGGGGTAACCAGCGATGGTGAAACAGTCAAAGCCAAGCAGGTCATTGGTGACCCCAGTTACTTCACTGATTCCAAAGATGGCAAGCTCAGAGTCGTCGAAGAGGGTAAGGTAGTTCGAGCTATTTGCCTCCTGAAGCACCCAATCCCTGGCACCGATGATGCTGACAGTTGTCAAATCATTATTCCCCAGAACCAAGTTAGGCGCAGAAATGGTGATTACTTTGAATCTTTACCTAGCGATTTTTACTAAATTGTATTTTATAGATATATATATTGCCATGGTTTCCTCGACGCACAATGTCTGTGCGAAGGATATCTATGTTGCTATTGTGAGCACCATCGTGGAGACTGACAAACCTGAACTGGAAATTGGTCCTGGCCTCGACCTGCTTGGTCCTATTTATGATAAGTGGGTGATCCTTTTTGCAAAGTTGTCCCTTTGCTGAATGGGTAAAAACAGATTTGTCTCCATCACTCCTCTCTACATGCCGACGAGCTCTGGTGAAGCTGACAACATCTTCATTACTCGCTCTTACGATGCGACATCTCACTTCGAGACGGTAGTGGAAGACGTGCAGGATGTATGGAAGCGTGTCATTGGTAGCGATCTTGTCCTGAAGAAACGAGAGGTTGAGGTTCAAGAGTGATTCAGTCTTGTAAAGTCATGTAGCTTATCGAAATTCTGTGGTACTCTCCCAAGCAAATTGAAGACCTGTGCCTCAAAGGCATCAGTAATTCCTAATTTTGGGTCAACCTCAAGCGGAGCACTAAAATGATCGTCTTGTCAAGGTGTTATTATAACAGCTACCGACAATACATAAGAAAATTCGGGCTTGCGTTTCTAAAGCAGACTTAGAAGAATGCATTCATATCGAATTCTGGTACCTGAACGTCCTGTTTAGCTGACTTGATGAGTTTACCAATGCCAACTCTTCGAGCAACCAGGTCGCTCTCCTCTTGTAGTGGTTGAACGAGGAGAGTTCTTTGGCTTCCATTCCTTTCCGGGGAGGGTTTGCGGGTTGGAGGAATTGAAGTGAGATCCATGTCAATCAGTATGGAAGATCTGCGCATTAAAGCAGGTTCAAAAGTGAATACTCGGCTGGGTGTCGGGGATGTGATGCCGTTATTCTGGACTATCAGGGATGGCTTGGCAAATGACCACGATCGAACAAGATCCAGAGCAAGAACGTGACACCCTTCAGCATAATTATTATGGATGAATCAAATAGAAGAGTAGATGACTTGCCCATTCTGCAGAAGACCCTCGCCATCTGCAAAACGAATTTGAATTCAGCAGCGGTTGATATTTCGCTACTCCCCTTGGCAGCTTGTAATGTCTTTGAGCGTAATTGTGAGAACAGCAATGCCAGACTGGGGTCGTCATAATGGGGTTCTCCTATGTCGGAGACTTTGACATCAAACACAGCAGCAATGTCTTGTAAAGGAGTCTAGAATAACATAGGGATTTAAACGCTTATAACAACTGTTGTTCCTACTCACTAGTAGGACCCTTACTGCTAGATCACGTCGATGTAGCATCCAGAATGCCCAACTACCTAACCATCTATTACCAAGTGCAAAAGCAGTTGGAAGAACTGTGTTCTTAAGAACCCCTGTGAGAATAGGACCTTCATTGCTTTGTTCAACAACACGGGCCAGGGCAATAGCAAGTTGGAAGTCATTTAGATGGTTTAAGCACACATTAACTGCATCTTTTAAGGAGCCCCCAAGCAGGAAAAATGCAGCAGCATATTCTGCAGACAGTCAGTTCATTGTATCCGCAGTCCCTGAGAAAACATACCAAATCTCTGCTTGCTCAGTAAAGCGAAAGCATTTTTCAAAGCAGCTGTCCGCCAACGATCAACTGTGAAGTCATTGGCAAGAAACTTAAGCATGACACTTTGCTCGCTATGCCAGGCAGCTTGTCTCCATAGACCATGGACTAGCTTGTATTTTCCAAGGGCAAAGTAGAAGATCGAGCACTCAGTTGGATCCCGTACCTCGCCTGACATATATTCATTGCGCCCGATGGTCTCAAACTGGGATCTCTGTCGGCAAAGTGAGACGTATATAGGTCTGATGATCAAACCACGTACGAGAGAATCAATAGATTTTAGCCACAGTGGGACACCTAGAGCCCTGGCATCTGACCAGGTCAGTTTTCCTCCATAAGCCGCTGTCGATGCTTGCAAGAGGAGCTCCTGGCTTTCACTATGGAAAGCCCAAATCATATCCCTGTACCGAAGTCGTTCTCTGCGGGCTGAGCTTCCTGGGACTGTTCCATTTACCGTAATCCCAGTGCTGCTGGTTTTCTCACAACCAGATGTACGATCGTTGATAATAAAAAAAGAACGCATTGAAATAAGGTACCGGAGCCCATTGGCATCGAGGGCTCTTCTCTGTTCATCGATCTACCACGTCAAGTGGGCATAAAGTTTTGCTTAAAAAGTTGCTTGCTAACCTCAAGTGTAGTTTGAATGAGAACAATAAGATGAGCTTGCTCGTTGTGTGAAAGGTTTGGGAGCGGGCGCGATTCCAACAGCTTGATCAAACGGGTGACAACAGGACGTGTGAAAGTGACTTCATCACAACTGAGAGAATGGTGAGGAATGGTGCTCATTATACACAACAAAAACATACTCATTGGATTTTGCATCACCATTGAAAAGAAAGCCATATTCCTTATTGCTGACTACCTCAACGCCTAAATCAGTTGTAGGCTTATCAAACATAAACAATATACACTTACTGCATGCACTGGTTGGTTTTTCTCCAAAAATCTCTCAACTGGTAAATGCGGAAAAGTTTGAATGAAATCAAGACCTTCAACAAGAAGTACAGAGGAAAGATTTGTGATGATTTCTTTTACAAGGCCAACTTTATCTGCAACTGACCATTAAAATTTCGAAATCGAATGTAATTGAATGAAGGACGAACTCCAGATCAGACATTGAAGAAGCATCTGTGGATGGTAATCATCTAATGGACCGTTTTGACGGGCAACATACTCCATCAAACTCTCAGGGGGTTTTTCTTCAGGCAAGACCAACGGTTCACTGAAGAAGTACATTTGTTGGCCGGCAGCAATCAAAAATGAACCATGAGTCAACCAGATAGAATCACTGATTGGATACGGCGTAAAACTTGGAAAGATTCAGAAATAAATTCCAATACAACATAAAGACAAACCCAGATATGTCGATGGTTCGACACAAGGCCCATCCGGGTCCTTGGTCGAAATAGGTCATCCGCTGCTGACACAGAATGTCAATGCGATGGGCATATCCTACAGCCAAGATGGACTGCATGTCTGGTGTCGAACTCCAGTCCAAATCGAGGATAGTTTCACTGCATAAACTCATTAAATCTCTCGGGTGTCAAGAACCCTACTGCCGTACCTGCAAATCCCTCGATATTCCAGTCCAGAGGCAAATTCCGACTCTGTGGAATCCCAAATTGTTAATTCATCACCATCTGGTCCATCCACAACTTTTGGCGTGTGAGAGGTTTTGTTTAATAAGAAACGAAAAACTAACTGAGAACTGTTTTCTTGGCCGAACTGCATCGAACCTTGCGGAACCCAGTGCGATTGGTACGAACTTTGCCTGTGCATCTCCAGCCGTTTGCTGTGTGTACCTCGGGTACCCAAAATGCAATTTCACCGTTCTCTGAGATACTCAGCATAACATCGTGTACTGTCGAGTCATGGGACCAGGGCCAAGCCATAGGATCTACCGGTAAAATGAAACGAGGCGTAGAGGGAAGAGGTAGCTGGTGATCACCGACCAAAATTAAATCGGGTGTTTTTGTAACTTGAAACTGAAAGATTCTGAAGTCAGTCGACACTCCGAGTATACGTTCAAAGCCTCCAGGAGTAGGAACGGTGAACAGCGACTCCAAACCAAATATCTTCAAAATGCAGCAGGGAGAGGAGTGTAACTTTAACAGACCGTCATCCTTCGTGTAGGTGATGAACTGCCGACCTGGTTTGCAAATGACTTCCAGAAGGTCTGAAGATGAAGCAGAGACGACTTACCAGAATCCAAGACAACAACGAAATCGGCTGCATCCCATACGGCGGATCGTATAAGCTTTGTGCCACGTTTTTTCGCTATCCAGATCTCTCCACCATTTGTCCGTAATGCGCCAACGCCTTTACCTTCTGGCGTTCGAATGAATCGAATGATCTCCGACCTGCTTTCTCCTACGTTCTCTACGTCGGTAGAGTTTATTTTGAGGGAGCCCGATTTTGCCTCGAAGAACGATAAAGGGGAAAGGTCGAGTGACATGAGAGGCGGCGAAGTAATGAGAGTCAGAAGGCACGGATCCTGATTTGGGAAGACATAAAGATATGCGGGGGGGTTAGAGAAGACCCCAGGCTGTGATTGTTGGATCGTAAAATGCTGAAGCAGAGTGGGAGGGCGGCGATCAAGATTCTAATTAGAGTTAATCGAGACCTGTCATCATTGCGTACAGATGAAACACCTACTGCAACAGCAGTGACGACGACAGACCCATCAGATAGCACTCTCATAAAAAGGTCCCAGCTCTCGTCCTTGATTTCCTTGATGCGCCTGGTGCGGGCATCATCAGTTAGATAGGGATTGGCAAGGATATGGTGAACGACCGTTTCAACGGTCTTACGGTCCAGCCAAAAAATAGTTGACGTTAACTCCATTTGGCTTGTTACTGAGAATGGCAGAGAAGAGTAAAGGTCAAGGGAGGCATGAAGCTGAAGGCAGTCCGGAGCGTCAAGAACTGGGAAGAAAATACGCAAGGTTGCGTCTGATGTAATGGTGTACATAATTAGATCGTCGCTTGAGAAGATTCAGATAGCATGACTCAAAGATAATTTAATGCCCATACCGATTGAACGACTGTGCTCGTCTCCAGGATAACTTGAGGATAGGACGAGGGTGAGGTATAAGTTGAGTTTGGCGGCCAGATGTAGTGGAATATAACCTGACCGCATTGTCTTCCTGTAAAAGATATGAAAATTATGGCAGTTGGCATGTCAGAGAACATACTTTTGATACAGCTGCAGTATACATAAGCGACGGCGCGAAATTCAGAATGATGGGTGTGAGTGTGCTGCAGTCACGATAAGATATCTAGCGAGGCGAGGTATGATAAGCCTTACGAAACTGTCCACTTTATGGACCAGGTAGGAAGATCGTTCTCAAGAACAAGAGTATAGACCGAAAGGCGCCTCTCAGAACCAACAGCAAGAAGTCCTGAAAAGCTAAGATGTGAATATCATGAGTTGAGAATTGCTCATACCAGCGCCATTATCCAGGACGGTGACGTCGCATCGTTCGGGAAAGACAAGTGTAGAATGGATTCGCCACGCGTTTTTTCGAGTATCAGAAAGTGACCAAGCAACAAGTTTTGACTTCATTGCCGCGACTATCTGCATATGCAAAACCATAAGTTGGTTAAACAGCCTTCTCAGCAGCATGGACACACCAGCTTCATGCCCGAGTCGACCGATATACATGAAATTTCATGACTTGTGTGGTGTGTACCGGGGAACGCTTCCCAAAAAGCAAGGACGCGTACAAGAGCGAGAGTCCGTGCATTGAGGATTATAACGGCATCCCCAGAAGGATAAGCCTGTCAGAAGTAAGCTCGCGTCATAATCCCAACAAATAGCCTGACAATAAGGGATTCGTTTGGAAGATGCAGATATTGTACGCCTGCAGCAGGATAGCCCGTAAGGGTCTGCTGAAGCTGCAGCATATCATGAGGAGAGTTGCAAATTTGGAAGAACTGGATAAAGAGCGGACTTGAAGTATCGACAAGTCACATGATATAGTGTGCCTCACGCAGTCTCGTCATATTCTTAACTTTCCTCAAGACCATGCGCATCTCCACCTGTCTCCAGTGCGCTCTTTGGGGTGCAGCATTTCAGGTCTCATTGGCAGGGCAGCTGTCAGTGAACCAACCATTGGCCACATCGACGACCCTTGTGGATGTTCTCAATGCCGACCCAGATTATACATCGTTACTGCGTTTGTTCCAGAGGACACGGCTTATCCCCACTCTCAACAGGTTAAATGGAAGCACTCTTTTTGCACCGACAAACGATGCCATCAAGCGTCATTCATTGCAGAATCCATTATGGCTCGTTGCACTGGAGGGTACAACGGTTTTGACAGACAACATCCAAGAACAACTTCGGCAGCAATTATTTTACCATCTCTTGAATGAATCGCTACTGTCGCTCCCTTCTCCAGGCGGTGTGCCATTTTACAAGACTTTGCTATATCCCCGGAAGCTTCTCGATCATCCAAACCAGGACCCTCCCCCGTGGATGCCTATCCCGAATGGAACGTTAGGCAGTGAACCACAAAGGCTACGTTTAGCTACGCGTGGAGGCAAGGTTCACGTTGCTGTTGACGCTTTCGGAAAGGGCGGTTCCAGGGTCGTTAAAGAGTTGCAAGATGCGGGTAATGGAGTTCTCCTTGGTATTGACAACATCATTGAACCACCGGTCGACTTAGGTATTTTGCCTTTCCTTTTCCATTCACAAAAAATCCACTGACTTCGTGTTTAGCTACCATTATTTCACAGCAGGCTTCTGTCTCATACCTTCAGAAAGTTATGACATCCGAAATCATAAATCGATTGAACACATCATCCCGGCTTACACTCTTCTTACCCGTGAACGAAGCCTGGAACAGCCTTGACCCAATAGAACGACTTTATCTGGAGAGCAAATTTGCTACCGATGATTTGCATCGTATTCTTGACATGCATGCTGTCGTAGAGGACGGCGTGTTTTGGTCGGATTCATTCGACGCCGGATTAAATTGTAAGGCAGCATTAATTCCGATGAGGATACACTAACCTCAGATTTTAGTGACATCTTTATACGGTTCTAGGTTGGCTATTGTTTCAAGTTCTAATGGTGTCAAAGTTGGAGATGCCGACCTAATCCAGCCAGATGTTTACGCTTCCAATGGAGTCTTACATTTGGTTTCCTCTCTCTTGCTCCCACCAGGTACCCTCCGACTTACCCCAAAAAAGTATCTCATGGCGCTCAATTGCACTAAATTCGTCTCTCTTTTGGATTCGGTCAATCTCACTTACCTCGTCAATGATACTAGCTCAAAGCTCACGATCCTCGCACCGAGGGATGACATCATTTCTTTTTTTGATGAGCCTGAAATTCCTCCCGCAGGCTCTGACGAATTGAAAAGGCTGCTACAATATCATTTTATCCCAGGCAATTGGACACCTAGTAAACTCAAACATGGATCATTGCTCAAGACGTCTTTGAGGGAACCAGGCTTAAACTACGAGAGCCAAGTTTTGCCTGTCGAAATTCACTCAAATGATAAAAAGACAGCGGAGAAATCGATCAGATTTGGTGGTGCCAGTATCATCGGTGATCATGGTAAGTATTTCAGCCTTTGAAATCCAAAGTTCCCTAACAGCTTTCAGTCGAGGTCAACAATACAGTCATCTACTTCATTTCAAGACCACTAGTTCCACCTCCGGATGTGTTCCAAGCTGCTCTACCTGTCTTAGATTTTTCATCCTACCTGGCAGCGTTGTTCTCCACCTCTAAAGCGGAACCATTACGCACGACACCAAGTACGACGTTCCTAATACCTCAAAACGAAGCCTTCAAGCGCTTGGGTTTACTTGTCAGCGGGCACCTGCTCTCCCCTTCCTCTAAGGAAGATCTCGAAAATGTTCTCATGCATCATGTCTTGACGTCTGTAGAATATGCGGATTCACTCCGCAATGGTTCGCAACATACCTTTCCTACGTTGGAGGGTAGTGATATTACGATGGAGCGTCTGCCGAATGGAACCACACTCACCAGCTCGAGTGGAGGGTGGACCGGGTTCAGAGCTGAACTTCAAATTCGAGATTTGCTGACTCAAACAGGCGTAATACACGAAATGTCCGATATTATGATTCCCCGATCTGTTCAAATTACGATTGGAAAGCTCCTGAAGGCGGCGAAAGGTAGTACCATGGCCACACTTGTTAACAAGGCCGGTTTTGACTGGATATTAAATGCCACGGCCCCGCCCGAAGGTTCTCCATGGGTAGATGAAAATTTTGGAAAGGCGGCTTGGACCCTGCTCTGCCCTACTGACGAAGCTTTCAAAAGATACAATCTGACTCAATTGCTTTCCGACATTCCTACCCTACAAACAATCGTTGCCCAACATCTCATACCTACCCCATCGGGCCACGACTTCTTCGAGACGTCACTAAATGATAATCAACCTCTCGTCCTTGCAGGGGCAACATATTCCACAGTTCGGTCGGCCGATTCTGAGTTTGGTGATTTGGTCTTCGAACAAAGGACTGACACGCTTGAATATATTGTTGGAATCAAAGGTGCGCGGGGCTCGACAGACAGACAAGATTGGGCTCGTATAACTGCATGGGGTCGATCCACCACTGGTCCAGGAACTGGCGGCGTCATCCAAATTGATCGTCTGCTTATTCCTTATCGACCTTCGTGGTGGGTGTCAATTGGGGCACCTATTTCTACAGGGTTCATTGGCATGATTCTCATATGCTCATTCTTTTACGGTGTTCGAGCTATTTGGAGACGTGATGTGACAGAAGCGACGTATGAGCCCCTTGGTGGCTTCGGACGTGATGATGACGATGAATAGAACGCCCCATTTACCACTTAGAACTAGCAAGACTTCTGATGGATCGCATACTCTTATCCAATATGTATTATAGTCTTGGTTTATTTATCTTCTGTACATATTTGGCACTGGATGAACGCATGTGAAATTGACTTCTCAATACCTTAATCATATACCAATCCCTTGTTCGGTTTCACTTGGTCCAGGTCCAGATACCAGTGGTATCTTTGTTTCGTACTACATCATCCCTGTCTGCCAGTGCCAGATGGTAAGTACATCCGTGGGTTCCCTGACTTGCTAACGAAGCATTCTGACAGGGCTCGAGCAAAACAATTCAAGAACCACACGTCTCTGCCACAGCGCAGATCAAGTCATTCATTGCTGGTGGTTTTGGTGGCGTTTGTGTTGTCCTCGTTGGTTGGTCGATTCTACACGTGTGTATATCTGACCAAAGCTGCTAATTCAGGTCATCCATTTGACCTCACGAAAACAAGATTGCAAACGGCACCAGCAGGGGCTTACACAGGTGCGCTGGATGTGGTTAGGAAAACACTTGCGCGAGATGGCATAGCCGGGTAATCCCATCTTCCTGTAAGGAAAAACTCATTGACCGAATCCATACTTAGCTTATATCGTGGCATGGTTCCTCCCTTATTGGGTGTTACACCTATTTTTGCAGTATCATTTTGGGTGTGTTAACAATGAGCTGCGTGCACAGAAGAATTATCGCTGACCTGGTCTTCTCTCATCGAAGGGCTATAATGCTTCGAAACAACTTATATACACTATGACCCCGAACCGATTGTCCCAAACGTTATCTACCCCAGAATTAGCCCTGGCAGGTTTTCTCTCAGCTATTCCTGCTACCCTAGTAACTGCACCTGTTGAACGTGCGAAGGTGTTGTTACAGGTAAGGCTCGTTTGACCTATCTGTGATTCTGTCCTCAGACCATCGTTAGATCCAAGGACAAGCGGGAACTGGAACCAAATATAAAGGTGTTGTAGATGTATTAAAACATTTATATCGGGAAGGAGGAATCAAAAGCATTTTTCGTGGAACCGGTGCGACCCTAGCTCGAGACGGTCCAGGAAGCTCTGCGTGCGTTTTACCGCCGAGTCATCACATATTTCCCTTTCTAATCGTTATTCAGTTACTTTGCAGCCTATGAAGTGACAAAGAAGGCGCTGACTCGGGCTGGATCCGACCCGTCTGACCTCAACTTAGGTGCCATTGTCCTAGCAGGGGGTGTTGCGGGTGTAGCCATGTGGTCCCTGGCGATCCCTCCTGACGTGGGTTCAGCGTCTTATTTTTCTCGTTCAAGTTTGTTCATCCTCACATATATCCAATTTCCGGGTTTAATAGGTCATAAAATCACGGATACAGTCAGCGCCTACTGGAACGTATTCAGGGATGCTGGACTGTGTGCGAAAGACTGTGGCACAGGATGGTGTACGAGCGCTATGGAAAGGTTTTGGACCTGCTATGGCTCGGGTTTGTGTTTGAACTTTCCTTTTTTGCTTTAAAAACTTATTCTTCGCCCACCCACAGGCGTTCCCCGCCAACGCTGCAACATTCGTAAGCACCCCTTCAACATTAGTATGGTTTCACATCTGATAAAGTTTGTCAGCTTGGAGTCGAGGCTTCAAGGAAAGTCCTGGACAAATTGTTCTGAATAGACGCCGTAATTTAAAACGATAAACTAATGATCTTTTAATCACCGAAGTGAACGGAGTGAGGCACTAATTACAACCATTTCAACCTCCCCTACTAGAATGTACAAGGCCTAGACTCGATACGATAGCATTCATTTCCATGCTGATGGGATCTTACCCACCACGTTTGCCCATTCTGAGAGACGACCCCGTTCCCAGTCTTCTATGTATGACAGGCCAGAACTTCCCCTGCGACCTTCCTCAACCTTCAAACGTTTCTCTGCATCACACCAAAATAGGACCCAAGGTCCCATCCGTAGATGACCCGTGCTGCGTTCGAAGTACCATTTATTAATTTGGTTGTCCGAACGACTCCGCCAAACCAAGTCGCGACCATCCCCTTTGCCCCCACGACCGCCGTTGGGATTGGCGGAGAATGGGTGACCAAGGCCATAAGATTCATCATGAAGTGCGACCCACAGAAAATCGACAGTACCGTCACCTTGGTTATTGGGGTGCACTGCGAATTTATCGAGGTATGAGATAGGCGGACAGCCAGCAATTGAAGGCTCTTTGGTCACAATGGCAGCACCGACATAATCACCAGCAATAATAACGAAATCAAGTACTTTTGAGAGGCGATTATAGAATTCATCCTCCTTCAAGTTTCTTTTGAATGACTGTTCCAATAATGAAGTCATCTTCATTTTGTCGAGATCGGCCACTGAACGCACAACTTGTACTGGAAGACCGCACCGTAAAAGTGTAGGTGTGTGCATGGTGAGGCTCCTATTTCCTTGCAGAAGCGCGTGAGGAAGGCTAGAGCTGACTGCAGGTTTGTTCGTGATGAGATTTCCGATCAGAGACCTTGGAGACTTATGGGAGACCATGATTGCAGAAGAGGTAGGAGGCATATAATGAAGACATGTTCGCGCTAGAGAGAGGTTGGACAATGCAGAGGGATGTGATTCTCGCCAAGACGGGTTGAAAGTCTCATGGATATGGTTATGCTCTGAGGTAAGGTTAATGAGTAGGTGCGGGTAACCTGACCGCGCATATGAAGGAATGCCGCCCTCACGGTTGATGATCATGAGACGCAAAGGGGTCAAATCAACCTCAAGAGAGGCTTCAAAGGCATCTGCCTCTGCTTCTGGCATGGACTGCCCCATGGTTGAAGCGGCCTCTACCATTCCCCTTGCGAGACCGGCAATTACATCGTTGGAGTTAACGCGAACGGATCGACAGAAAGAATCGAGAGCGAATGGTGCAATGACTGGAATCTCGCTTGATTTCAAGGCGGACCGGATGGATGAGAGGTCCGAAGGTAGGGCATGAGTTTCTGGAGGTTCAATACCAGATGTTGGTTGGGAATTATCCTCTGGCTTCGGGCCCAACCTTACCACGGCACCAACAACAGGAAGTGCTCGAGCACCTTGGTTCTCAAGGTGATGAACTATCCGCATTGTTTCGTCAATAAGTGCGGGTCTTTCGTCTTCTATCCCGCGAGGTATTTCGTCATTCTCCACGACAATGACGCTAACTAGACCCAGTTTCTGAAGGTAGACCATTCCACGACAGATACTCTCAAGCTGATTTTCTGTGAAAGGTCCCTGAATTTTAACGAGCGCTGTACGTCTGCAAACGGGGTCGAGGATGGAGGAGATAACAGGGCTAGGCTTTGGTAGTTCGACAACTTCATCTGTTTGTCTGGATGAGGTCGAAGCTTGACCTTTAGGCAGAAATTGGGGAGAATGTATTTTGATTGCTTCCGTGGGTGGTTGTGAGAGCGGCCTAAGACCGAAGGAAGAAATATATGCTCGTGCGTCCCTCAGAGACGGGGCGGTACGGAGGATTGACAATATAAAATCCTGAATATAATCCTTAAATGTGTGTCAAAATTATCATTCATGAACATACATTTTCTGGAGGAGCGTCGTCTACAGATTCATACTTTACTGGCCTTGCATATCCACGACTAGTCTATGATGAATTGAGTCAGAGATGAAAAAAAGTGGACAACGAGTAAAAGTAACAAACGGTAGAAAAGGCGTGCATCCGTTGGGACACAAACGCGTTAAGCACCGTGCGGGTGGTAGTACTGCGAGGAACCATTGGCTGCTGGACGGTGTGGCATGGAAGAGATTTGTCAAGGTTTAAGTACTTGAAAGTTGTGCAGATTTCACCTGATTAGATTGGAAAATCCGCCTAAATCCGAACACTGTGCTTCATACCAATAGTCTTAGCCAGGCGCTCTGTCATTCCGGATCGGATTTCGTACGGACCATAGAAGCGCTGTGCGCTCATCTTTCAATGGATGGAAGTGACTTTGGGAAGGAGATATATCTAGATGGTTTGTCCGATGACATAGGGACCATAGAAAGTATTGATTTTGCCTCTTGATACTGCTACGTCAATTTGGTTCAAACATCCCATTCTGATCTGTGGTTCAGTAAATCGGATCTTGACAAGTCCAGGAGATTGAAGGTGTGCTTCATCTGGCATGGCACTGAGCCCAAAAACTTTTACATAAACGACTCGGGGATAGAATTGTAGCTGAAAAAATGTTTTATGAACATGGTGTAAGGATGGCCCTTACAACGGCCCTTATACACCATATAAGCCCAGTTAGCAGAAGTTGAGCAGAAGAGCATAACTCTTCTGTTATCGGACCTTTTGGTGTAGTGGCTAGAGCGTGGGGCTTTCGGCTATCTTACACGTGGCACGATTTGCGCTAAGTCCGCAGATTGAACAGCACTTGAAAAAATAAGCCATACTCAAATTGAACCAAAAAAATTGGAACGAGACAGATGCAAGGAGCTGTAAAGTGGTGCTGGTCATTAGAGGTATTAGGGACATACGATATATCGAACCTATAGATGCAATACACTCCCCCAGATTTCATCGATCATGAGTCAATATGAGTTCATCCAAACCACTAATTCTTCACCTGAGCCTCAGAGCAAAGATATGGTCATGTCCAAGTAAATGATATTTCCTCCGTTTTCTCTGAAAAATTTCATGAATACAACAGCAGAGCTCGACACTGAGCGTGGCTCACTCCGAGTCTCAACAAGAATGTTCCTAACAGGTGGAAGCAGGGCAATAAAAGCGGGTCCGCGTGCTGAAGGAGGCTCAAGGGTGGCTTGTCATTATCTCCAGTTAATGCATTACAGCATCGCGGAAAGCACCCTGTGGTACAAAATGCCCAGGCCCGGCTTTGCTTGATGGGTTTGGTAAGGTAGACCCATGAACATGCAAGGAGTGCCTCGTAAGCGAGCCAGGATCCACAGTCAGGAACAACGCTCAGGATACTTGAAGCAAGAAAGGCACCCAGGCTGTTTTGCTCAAGGTGTGGAGATGACCGAACTCCGGACATGATGCACTGTAGTGGGAGGTGGTCAGGACTCAGTACTCAGCTTCGATGGATTCCACTAGTCCTAGCGAAGACTTGGTGGGATTTTACTCTACATCATGGGACCATTTCTAACATGGTATTCCGACCTTGTATAAATTGTTTGCTTTGGTCTGTCACAACATTTGATAGCTCCGGGTTTCTTGTCAAGTGGTGGTTATAATCTTTTCTGATTGACACAGATTGGCTTCCCATACCATGTTGTTTTATCGTGACTGTGTAGTTTGATCAAGTGTGACGAAATATTGACCATTTAGACGCAACATTGACTCGAGGGACAATTGTCAATAGTTAACGGGTCGTAACGTGGCATTGCTCGCTTGAGCCCCGTTCCTTTGACTTTTCCCTTTTCCAAAGTTGTATCGAATCTAATTTCTCATCTACATTAACTCGTTTAACCAATCTTTTCGTCGACTCCACAGCAATCGCAATGTCCTTCCCTCACTCTGGAGCCAAGGTAAGAATTTTTTTCGGTAACAAAGAATTCCTGATCACTGGTTCAATTTATCAGTTATTTGGACAAGATATAGTGCAGAAGGTTTCAGACCCTCAATATATTGGTATCGTTTTGGTACGGACACCGTCAGTATTGAAGCGAATACCTCATCTGACGCCGGTCTGCATAGAAATGTTGGCACGACGAAGATCATCCCCAACCTGAGACCCCACTGGCAGATCCCCTTCTGAGACCATTAAAATATGGAGAAGTCGGTGTATCATTCATATCTCATAATGGAGCTCGGGAGATCTTACAAGAAAACGAGCTACGTTTAGTGGATCGGGCACTTCAACTTGGAGACTACTGCAAACGATCACTCGAAGACTTTCGTTCTGGTGTCGTCACGGGAATAAGAGTTAAGGGTCGTCTACATCATGCAATCAGTCACGAAGATGTTCCTGGATTGTTTTCTGCAGAAGACTTGAAGGACAGGACGGAAGCAGAGGTTGGGGACTACGTTGCCTATGACGATTGGATCGGCCAGGTGAGCTTTAATCCAAGTAATTATCAATGCCACCTTCCTCATTAAATACAGATCGTTGAAGTGAGCAGATTCTATTGTCACCTACGTTTGAGACTTAAAGATCATCAGGTTTTCGACGAGTACATCGTCCAATTGTCATCTGGACAATTGGTACGTCTGCCCGAGCTTGGCTCACGTCTGAATGTTGGCGAGAGGGGACCTGTGCGTGATTCCTGCCACCTGTCAATTTACGGATCACCCTAACGTCGGACAGCATGTCCTTCCTCCTCCAGAACAACTCTTTAGTTATTTCGGCAGAGGAGAGGGAGGGGAGAATGACACGGTGCTATATGTCAAACACAATACGTATGCTATTGCATGGCTAGCTTTGAACCAAAGTGTGAGAATGCAATTGTCTCTGGATGTACGAAGCATCTTACGAATAGTAATAATAGCTAGAGACTGTCGTCTACGAAGAAAAACCGCGTCCTCAGCGTTTTTGGCATGGAAATGATCTATCTAGACTGTCTCTGATTCTTTGTCTTTCCGATCTGGAGATGAGGCTCGGTGATCGCGTGGAGCTTAAGAAGGCAGCTGGTTTACCACTTACCCAACATGGTCAAGAGTCTGATCCAACTGGTGTTTTGTGCGTGCAAATATTTAGGGTAAAAGAAACTGAAACAACGGTAGACGTGCTCTGGCAAGATGGGTCAAGAGAAACATTGAGAGCAACTGACCTCGTTCCGTATTTAAATCCTGATGAATACGATTGTTGGTGTGTCTTGAAGTTGCTGCCCCTTTTGTTTTGCTTACGTGGTTTATGTAAGGCCTGGAGATCAGGTTATTCTAAAAGATGAAGATATCGAAAGACCGGGAATAGTTCAATCTGTCGATGCAGTTGAAAGAACTGCATCACTCTTGTTCCCCGACACGGGAACCATCGAAATAGCTTCCTTATTGCAACTTGATACGCATGGCAATCCAGACCAAGGCATCGATGGAGGAGTCGGTGTCCGTCTTGGGGACTTCGTATTCATCCATAAAATCGGCGAAACCAATGGTTCGTCAGGTTCTAGGGTACCGCGAATTGGTGAAATAGAACATTGGGTTCGCGAACAGACGTATGATGAAGAAGAATTCCTAGGTTGGAGAAAGGCGATGAACGACATCGGAAGGACCATTGCAGCACAGCGAGGGAGTTCATGCCACATTGAAGAATCACTTTACCGACCAGTTCGGGGGAGCGGGCAGCTTTCTTGGTGTGGCGAGGTTACTGGCGTGTGTTTGATTTTTGTTCATCATGTTTCTGGGCTGATTTTTGATTTGATTTACTGACCAGCTAAACCTCGATGGAACCGTGCAAGTCACACATCCTGATTTCTCTATCGGAGAATACACATTGCACCGTCTGACCCGGTTATATGATGGTATCGAGCAACTTGAAAATGACCTTTGGGGTGAAGCTGAAGAAGATGAAGCCGATAGCGAACATCTATGGGCAATGGATGAGAGTGGAGACTGGCAACCTGCAGAGGAAAGTGGAGACTGGGAAGATTTTTCGGATGAAGAACCTGATGATCCCAGTCATAACAATGGAGACGGGGAAATGACGGTTGATCAACAAGAGTATCAGCAAGCCAACTCACTGACAACTTCATGTCAACCGCCCGATTCTGACAGCATCTTGCAAAACAATGTAAATAAAGCGCAGGAAGACGCAACTTATGAGAGCGTATGGATACCATTCAAGATTTTGTCTTCCGCACCATTAGACCACGCCTTCTATAGTTCCTCTCCTGCACAACCATCGAAATTATTCCTTACTCGATTGCGAAAAGAGTATCGGGTTCTGGAAAGCAGCTTACCAGGTCTGTCTTCTATCGTTATAAATAGTGCTCTGACGTCCTTATCCGTTCCGTTAGAGACGATTATTGTTCGCGGTTATGAGGATCGAGCAGATTTGTTGAGATCGCTCATCATTGGGCCTGAAAACACACCATATGCAGATGCACCCTTCGTAATTGACTGGATGCTAGGCTCTGATTTTCCCAATTCTCCCCCCAAGGCTTTCTTCCTCAGCTGGACAAATGGTAATGGTCGAGGTATGCAGTTGCATCTTATTGAATCGTCTGAGATGCTGATTCGGCACAGTGAATCCGTAAGCATTTTGAAATCGCATTCTAGCCACTTAAGGGGCTCACGTCAGAGTAGAAATCTGTATGAAGAGGGCAAAGTTTGTCTATCATTGCTAGGCACTTGGCAGGGGGAGAAACATGAGGTCTGGAGTGCTCAACGCTCTTCCATTCTTCAGGCATTGATTTCTGTACAAGGATTAGTGCTTGTAAAGGAACCGTATGGATTTCACTCGCTTCCAAAGGTTCTACCCTAAACTAATATACATCTAGATGGTTTTGCGAGCCTGCATATGAAAAATTGCGAGGAACTCCTGACGCAACCATAAACAGGTTAGTCTTGGTCGATATTATTACTACTACTATGCCGAAGTTGCATCCATTTTCCAGCCGATTGTATAGCGAAAAAGCATATATTCTGTCTCGTGGGTTTGTCTTCCGAGCATTAGGACAACCACTGGGGAGTCTGCAAGCCGAGCTTCATCATTTATATCACCACCTTGGACGTCTTCAAAAGGTAATCGACGATGCACAGGCTCTTGTCGATAAGAGCAGTGCATCATGGGAGGCATCCGACGAAGACTGGGAGCATTATGCTATCCCAAAGCTAACTGCTGGTGGAATAATTATGCTGGAACGAGTCCTGAAAAAGCTCAGGACTCAAAGTTGTAACAAGGTTTCATGACCTTCATCACTCATAGAAGTTCACTAGTCAGGTTTGTGTTCTGTGCCGTTTTTTGATAATAGACTGGGGAATTCGGAACTCTATCACGAGGAATACTGTACATATTTAGACATCTGTTTCCGTGACGTACCCTGCGGGCTTCAGATTGAGGGAAAATAAATACCGCTACCAATGTCCCATGCAAATGTGATGAACCATATGATACTTATCTTGTGGTATCATGTTAAGAAAAGGAGATGGTGGTTGTGAGTCGGGATCACTGTCTCCATGTACAACTGAGATCTATATGCGTTTCCATAAAGATATGAGAACCCATTGCAGCCCTTGTGTGAATTGAAGACCTCAACATTGTCCCAGCAATCTGTTCTTCGGGAATGGTTGTTTGTAATCATCTCGCCATGTCGTTAAATTAGGATTTGTATATGCTTCAATGTACCTGTATACAGGTAAGTGATTTGAACTGCAGGGAACATCTTGTATACCTACTGGTCGATGTAAGCTGCAGTGGGAAATTCTTTTGGGTCGCATCCAATGTTTATCGCGTCCTTGGGTTGATACACCCTAATCCAGTCCACTCGCATTGTTGTTGGGAAAACGAGGTGATCAAGATCAACTTTGCCAAAATTGGTTGACATTCCCAAATTGATAATTAGATACTGTAAAGTAACTAAATTCAATTTCCCATAACACGAATGGGAAGGCTTACCATTGGCTCCTTGGGTATGGGACGTGCAGAAATCTCCGCTCGGGAGTCGGTTCCCATGCCCTCCGACCTTAGCGTCCAGGCAACCTCAGCATTTGCAACCCATGTGATGTACTAACTGCAGTCAGAAAAGCAAATCTCGAGGTGATCGTGCTTACGGCATTATCAAAACCTTTGATGATACAATTAAAAGTTCAATATAACAGACAAAAGAAGGCCATTTACCAGGTTTGTATTCAAATCCATACGTTGAGAAGCACTTGGTGCCACCGAATTCATAACAGTTTTGATCTACAAATTTATTCACATCAGCTGTATATTCTGATGGCGAAACTTCTTACCAGTATCTGTCACGACTGATGTGGCTTGCTGGAAAGCACCACCAAGGTACAAGTTCAGCACGGATTTCCGTGGATTTTGTATAATCAAATTTTGAGAGGTGTTTGTCCATTCGTATGCATAATTGAAAGGCTACAACTAACGAATCAATAGTTGTGGGTGAATCAAAGTAGAACTTACTGCCCACTGTGCAGACTGAGAGACTTGCCCATACAAAGGAGTTCCCGAAACCTACAATGCATAACTTGAAGTCGAGTGGTGCCAAATTAACTTGTTGTTCTCACCTGAGCTTCAAATACATCAATTTCTGGCGCAGCTCGGCCGACATAGGTACCATCAGCGTGGACAGGCCCTGGATGTGACTCGCCTTTGCAGGTGCAACGGGAAAGACGTTGACCTGGGAGGTATGAAAGAGAGCCACCCCATGCTGAGATGCCACTGATAGCTGCATTTTGCGGCTGCCCGTTAATAGTCTGATTCGGGGCAGTTCCTACGTCACACGCATCGTAGGTGTAAGGCCACTATTCAAACTTCATCACAGAGTTGATGCTTGAATATGGTGATAACGTACCATTCCTTCCAAACTAGCGCCATGGCCAGCCCGACCTGATTTATTCGTCTAAAAATAGATTATGGAGCGAAGCACAAGATTTACCTAGATTTCCCATCGCCCAGACAGCAGGCCATAGTCCGATAATGTTATTATACCCAGGTAAGGTTACAGAAGTTTCCACTAGTCCACCTGTGAAACAAAATTTATTCCACGTGGAGACGAGACCACCCTCGTAATTCAGACCATGTGTCGGTTTTTTCGTAAGAGTAATTTCTAGTGCCCCGTTGTTCGTCGATACTGCTGCAGGATCATACCACTCAAGGTTATTTGTCTTAACAACGGGTATGAGACGGGCAAAACGTCAAGGGAGGGAGATACCACCTGCCAGTAATGAAGGTCGGCTGCCTCCCAGTAAGGGTCGTCCCCGTAATAAAATGTGCGACCATCCACATTGAACTCGTCGCTAAAAACAAGCTGAAGCTCAACGGAGGGATCAGTATATGAACGTTTGGTATAAACGGATCGTGGTGTGTCGTTATCAACAAGGCCGTAGTTACCGGTAAAGGAAGGAATCTGACCCGAAGCATTGATGCCACCGATGTTAAAGCCGCCCATTGTAGACGGCTTTGTACTAGTAAAGTGTGAAACGAGAGGATAACCAGCACTATTCATAGTCTAGCAACATGCAATATAGAATGTACATCACTCACAATAGGCCCAGCAGGCCAAGGCAAAGCAGTATTAGGCAACCTAGGTTTGTAAGGCCCCGGAAGGTGAAGATGTTACCTCCACGGTCATTGAGGCGGTCTCGCCGCGGGTCGGGGTTGTGAAGGTAATCGTCAGGTTCTTGGATGTCAGGTGATAAATTAGAGCCCCAGGCAGCTGGATCGGGAGAAAGGGAGTACTGAATGGCGCATCAGCGAACTGGATCGATGCTAGGTGCCTTAGGAGATCTCACTTTTTCTGAGATGGAGCCAATTCTTGAAGGGGGAGAAGAATAAGAACCATACGGTGATTCTGGCAGCTAACCCGAATGTTCGACTAGTTCTACTTCAAGGAGCAATTTTCAACGTACCAACGATGTCCGGCTTGGGTATTTAGAAAAAGGACCGTGAATCTTAGTAATTAAATTTCCTGATAAGGGCGAGGCATTGGCTTGTTGCAAATATAAGCGGCGAGAAGAGTCTCTGGCAAAGAACGACATGAGTAAAGAAAAACCGTGTAGGCGAACTAAGGGAGCTGTGAGTGGAGTTCTTCGAGCAAAGTGTCAACCAAACTTTCTCACTTAGTCAGCACTATTGGAGCAGGCATTCGTCGACGGTTTGCGGCGTTTAATAGCCTTCGATGATATATTATAGTTGTTGGACCCATAGGTCAGCTCTTTAGACGGCGATGGAGCGAGGGCTATAAGCCCTCCTCGCCAAGACAATGGATAGACCTTGGCCGTATGTCTCCTACTCCAGCAGCCCAAATATGCCCCGTTCATCCTCAGCAACCCGTTGCTCCACTCTGTGAATGCTTTCAAGTTCCATGTCACCTTCCATATTTTCTTGGACTTCCTTGAGGCGAGCTAAAACCACATGATTGACCTTCTGCAGAGCCTCTCCAGAAATAGCACTTTCCAAAAGGGTATGTTTCGCCAATTGATAGTGGGATAAAACGCCATCCAAGCCAGTACCCATCGCCGATCCTTCAGCATTTGATGACAATCGACTCAATTCATCCAGCGCTAATCTTGCTTTCTTTCCCTTTTCTCGTCGAGCAGGACGACCTTTCCTTTTCTGCGTAGTATCGGTGAACACGATCCCGTCATCGGCATATATTTCTCGTGGTAGATCGCGAGGGTTCATTGGTCCCAGATCGCTTTTCGGTAGGATCAGAAAGACCTCGTCTTTTTGCAGACGTGAGAGGACGTATTGGACCTGAGGCCGAAAAGAGATGACCTGTTGGGATGTCAGGTTGTCCGTCATCTGGCGCAGTGACTGATAATGATCTAGGGAGTCGTTCAGCGCGTTGTAATGAGTTTGGATGGAAACACTTCTTGCCATAAGGAATCGGTATAGTTGAAACAGAATGCAGAGGAGGAATTGGATTCTTTATTTGCGTGTAGAAGAATGTATATGCCGCAAACAAGGCGACAACTCTCGTAAATGGAGCTTCTGTCCTCACTGTCCTCTCTACAAAGATTTGGGTGAGATGCACCGCTGTAATTATGTGGAACACAGTTATCTTACCAAGAAACAGACGCAGAGTCACTTCAAGGAACATCTGGCGCGATCGTCTATCAAAAACCTTGAAGTGCAACCAATGCCATCCCATGTCGAGCCAGACTTTCTTGAAAAGGGCGAACGGTTTGTCAGACGCACTCTGAGAATATGTCTCATGATATTTCAATATAAGTGTAGACAAATCATCTCGTAAAGCCTTGATATAGACGGATGAAGTGAAGTAATTCGGTTGTAGAACCACCTCACCGCGTCCAGCGGATGGTGAAGGCATAAGAAACATAAGCGTCAACAATCTATCTTGAATTGGAAGCCATTTCCCTTTCGGCAGGTGCCGAACGATCTCACCCTGCACTCACAACTCGGACGGGGTCATGGCCACATTGTTTAGACGGAACGGTCCTATTCAATGTTTCTTTTGCCAGACCACAAATCCGTCGCCTTCAAATTCTAGGAATTTCAAATGTCCAACTTGTGGATGTTGGAACAGATATGACGCGAAGGGCGAAATCAGTTCAGATGAACCTGCGATGCATGATGAACGTCTCAACTCCAAATCTTTTGCAAAACGCGGTCAGTTTCTCGTCTGAAGAGTGTAGTAATTTACCTTTAAATGTGGCGTGTTAGGTTCTCCAAGCAAAGACCGTCTCCCGAATCAATATGGTCCAGGTCCATTCTGTCATACCTGCCAAACAAACCAGATGCTCCTCATTAACCTTCTTTCAAATTATTTGCCTGAGCTTGACGTGTGTTTTTATATTGTATTTGATCCTTAAAATCTGTTAAATATGCTTTTACAGAGTTCTGAATACGACTCACGTCTCCAGATGCTCCCCGCTTACCGCAAATCTCTACACACTCGCTACCCTCCCGTATGTGAGAAGTGTTTACCCCTCGTTGAAGACGAAATTCAGAGAAAGGATCACATGGCGCGTGTACAGGCGCTTGGAGGATGGCTGAGCAAAGGAAAGAACCGTCAAAGGCGCGTTTCCAACGATGTGCAAAGGGAGAAAACAAAGTACGATCATACACTATTCTGGTGGAGAGTAAGAGGGTGTTTGTGGGCTCTGTCTACTGTCATCTCCCTTGTTGGGAACGCCTGTTGTGAGTTGTCGTGATCGTATTTTCTTTCAGGATAGTTATTGTTTCCAGCTATTCTTGGTTGTCAACCTTTCCGCTCTTTCAATTTCCTTCAACCTGTCTTGCCAATATTGGCCGTAATTTCCTTGCTATGGGCAGCATGGGATCCTACATACTCATCCTTTTTAAAAGCCCAACAACAAAATCGTCAGGTACGAATAGAGGGTAAATACACTTATAATGTGAGTTGAATCTTGATTGTGGAAGTGCATTACTAGAGTTGTTTAAGGCACTTCAAATGTTATCATGGACATGTCGTTTAATATGCTCATCCGTTCTATCGGCATTTTGGGTTCGACCGGGTCATGAAGCACTGCAGTTTCTTGAAAGTCCAACGTTCTTCCGAGCAATATTTCTAATCGAATTAATAGTACGTTCCATGTTTAACTATCCTCTTCGTTTTGTTGTGACCCAAGATCGTTTGCTTGTAGTCACTCCTATGTTCAGCAGTCATCCTTCGAATACACCAGCCCCCTTCCATTCGTCTCGTTGATGCCCATGCACACAATTACACGAAATCTCGCTCAGGTACTCCTGTTCCTCCAACGACCACCCTCATCCCTACATCAACTTCGTCAACCTCTGCTTCAAAATTCTCTGCTCCAAAATTCTCTGCTGTGGTACCTGAAAATGACCTGCTTGCTTCGCTTTCTCTATCTTCAAATCCCGTAATGATGAACACCAGCGCCAATTCCAAGCACCATGTCTTCGGCAAACCTTCCATGGGTTCAACGCCCATAACTAAGGAAGAACCTGCTGAGGATGAAATGGATTGGATTCCTACCAATCCTTTACCTCCTACGGCTTTCGGTAGTGTCAGACGAGCTGCAACGTCCCTTATTAATTCCTCTGAAACAGCGAATTGGATTCGTCCTCAAAAATTCTTTGCACCAGAGAAACCAACTGGTCTCGAGGGGTTGTTTGAGAATGCGCGGATACAGGACGAGCCAATGATGATAGACACTCCTGGATCAACGGCATCTAATGGGCAGACATTAGCGAGCCACTTCCGACGGTGGGGTATCCTTTACATCCTTGTTGTAGCAGTTTTAGTGGTTAGTGTTTGTATGCATGCCAAAAAAATAAAGCTATCACCCCAGGTGTCACTTTGATAATCCGTGCCATCATCAGAACATCAAAATTTCTATCCACTTTCAAAGCGGAAAAGTAATAAGATTTGTTCAGTTTAGTATAAAACAAAAAAGGTAAAATTTGTCCTGGGTATCATCGAAAAATGGAGAGGGCAAAGAATTAAGGACCATTGTATTCACTCGGGTAATAAGAAAATGGCATTGTAACTGAAAAGGCCGTTACAATTGACAAATCAATCCAGCGGCAAACCGAAGAAAATGAGTGAAAAGATCATTAAAGAACGGGGTTGCATAATGAATGAAGGTCTCGAATAGCGCGCACAAACAAGCTTTTGTGTCCATCTAGAAACCGTGAAAAGTGCATCTAGGTCGATGGTCCTTCGATATTTTATGTATCATGTTTTTCTCTTTCGTACAAGCGAGTTTGTTAGTTAAGCAGGTAGCTCAATATCCTCCGTGGTGCAGGGGTACAGGGGTAGCACCTTGACTATAGCTCGGACCAGATTGGAGCCGCTCCTGCATTTGAGTGGAATTTGCTCCACGGGCTAGATCAGCATAGCCGCCGACTGGGGCAGAAGACTGAACTGGGCTGTCAAAATCATCGAAAGGATTCGAGTGGCCTTGGCTGGAAGGACTATTGCGACCATGAGCCACAGACGAAGAAGTGGGGGAAGTAGGTCGAGGCCTATTCTGACCGGGAAATTGTTCCTCGTCATCACCGGTAGTTGGCTGCCAATCGATAGGGTTAAGACGGCGATCGAACCCCTTGGAGCGTGAAAGCTTCCACTTGCGGAAGATAGTCCAGAGGATGAAGACGCCTCCGACGGAAGCGGCAATTGCGATGATGACAGTCATGGTTGTACTCTTGATCTGAGAGCTTGAGGTGTTGCCCTGTTGGTCAGGAACGACAGATTGCGTAGATTGAACCGATGCAGTTCGGGTGCGGTTGGGACCAATAATGGTGCTGACACCAACAGAATCATCAGTGGTTGACACGGTCTGAGCGTCAGAAGCTGATGTTCTGGCAGAGACCGACGAGCTGGCCGACCTGCCAGAAGATATAGCAGGTGAGGAGGTAGAGAGGGGCGCTGATGAGGTCGTCGTTGCTTTGTCGGGCTTAGTCGACTAGCAGCCAATTTTGTAAGATTCATAGGACAGTGAAACGGTGACTTACTGTTGTGGAAGTGGCAGGCAATGATACAGAAACTGAGGTGTCTGTCGGTGTAGGGGGTGTGGCCGTTGAATGTGGCCGTAGTGAGATATCTGGCAGTGGCGCTGCGCCAACGACAGGACCAGATTCCTGTGGCAATGGAACCCGTTTCCTGAGGACGCGTTTCATGTGCAGGTTTGTATGGTCCCGTTGCTGCAGAAGGGGACTTGAGGCATCGACAGATGCAAGAAGGAGCGAAAAAAAGGCCAAAAGAGAGACAAAAGACGTTCGAGACGAGGAGAACATGGCGGTAGTTCGACTGAAGAAAGAGTTATTATACTTGTTCAAAGACAAAAGAACAACATACGTTCGAGTAAAGACACCCTCAAGGAGTCGGAAGAACAGGGAACACTGAACAAGAGACGTTGGGAGGGAAACACATCAACAGTTATTTGGATCAAAACAACGCCAAACTGTCATTTTCCCTATCTACAGCAATCCAAAATAGAAACCATGTCCATATGTCCAAAAAGTTCGTATGTAAAGACTAATTATGGCTTGTAAGCGACCAACTGTCCAAAGCTACCGACTTGGGTGTCACATAATCACTGGCTGCCATCTTCGGCCATTGAGGATTGAACAACACTTGGAGGGTGTACGTTCCAGCAGGTAAATCGATGATTAGGACAGACACACCCGGATTCGCTTGATCTGCCACAGGTGGAGTGGGATCTGAACTCAAGCGCACAGCATCCGACCGGCTGAACTGAGCACCAGAAGGCGGGTTGACAATGCTGACTTTCATGGTCTGACCATCCAGGGTCAGAGTCGCAGAAGTACCATCGAGAGCAATCGTTGCATTGGTTTGCATTCGCCACTGCACTCCAGCTGTCGCAGTAAGCTCATCCTGAAGCAGGACTTGTTTACGGCCATTGAGCAACCGAACTCCACGCTTGACAGATGTGCTGTCATGACAAGTCAATATAAATGGAACAATCGGAATAAAGGAAGACGCACGCGTCGTTATATGCAGACGTAATATCAGTAACCCAGAAGGCGGTCGAATCCTTAGGAGGGGTAAAAACGGTGCTCGGACCCTGGGTTGTTCCCGAAGAGTCATGCGTCACTGCTTTCGGCGTATTGGCTGCAACTTGGTTCGCCTTGTTGATCCAAAGTGTATTCTGACCTTCCGTCATCTTTCGGTAGTACAACCACCGATCAGAAGTTTGCGAATCGTTCGAAAAGTAGTTGGGGGAATTATAGTCTCCCGAACCATATTCGCCTGCCCAACGCGTCCCAAGAGCATCCAGGACAAAGTCGCCTGCATCAAGGTCGTTATGGGTTTCATGACCTTGATTCTTCCCTGCCTTGATAGCAACATACAACGCATCGGAATCGGTCCAACTACTTCTCATAGAAGCCCATTGGTCAAGGTCATTGTCGAAGAAGCGGTCGAGGGGAAGACCGTCCCAGTAAGCCCCTGTAACTGTCGGATCGTACCAGAACATGGACCACGGTTCCGCCGCATCCGGTCGATCACGTTGGAAAAGGGAGAATGAAGGTTGATTATAATGCTGAGCATACAAGAACATGGAATTGGCAGTCGTGGAAAATTTGTTGGGGCCGTGGTCGCCATAGTCAAACAATGAAGTTGGTCCGTACACATACATGTGGTAGAATCCTGTCTTGTAGAAGTTGGCATTGACATCTAGGAGTCCATAATCGGATCCGGTGGCGGTTATAAGGGCAGACGCCATTTCTGCGTGTCCAGTAGTACCAAAGTACCAGTAGTTGGCCGTTTCGTGCCATGTTCCATCGTCGGTGACCGCGAGAGCACAGTTAGCCTTTGCATTATCTACCGTGTAAGAGAGCAATTGCTGCGCGGTGCCGGTGGTGTCGTCGCCTAGTATGGCCAACGCACCAACTGTCATGCCTCCATTACACACGCAATTCCAGTTCCCGAAGACGTTTTTCGACCACCAACCGAAAGTGGCACCAGGAGTAAACACCGAAAGCCCAGGAGCAAGGCCATTTTCAATCATGCTGGCCCTAATTTGAGCCTTCTTCGTATCATCCCACATGTCATACAGCCAGTCATAGGCAATGGCAAATGCAGAAGTAAGCTCAGCAGCGTCCAGGAAGTGCTTCGTGTTCCACCTGTCAGTGGAGTTGCCGAATGGTTGCGAACCGTTTCCAGCGGCATTCTGTCAAGCGAATTAGCAGCTATGACAGAAATTTTTTTTAGCCAATTACCTGCAGCTCTACCCAGACACGATCAACCCATTTGCTGTCCTTAGTCATGCGGTATACATATGAAAATGCCTTAATTCTCATCTTGATTTCACGGGCATTGTCGAGGATGCCAGAATCACCATCCATAAAATAGGCAACGGGCGGTCGGCTGTAGTAATCCGTTGCATTTCCGAAGATAGTGTCGTTCCAACCCTTGAGGTAAGGGTCGTTCTTCATAAGATTGGGAAGTGCATCCCATTTGTAGGAGGGAGCAAAAAGTCGTGGTCGGTCTGTCCGAACAGAGGTAGGGCTGGGATTACTGGGCATGAACGGATCAGATGGCCAGGCCAATTGGGAATTGGAAGAAACAAAAGTTGGAGTGGTGAAGGCAGCTGAGTTGGTCTGAAGGAGATTGGTTCAAGCGAATACAGGCGTACAAAGAAATCTTACTGTGGAAGGGTAGACCGGGACCATGTACTTGCTGTTCGTAGCCGTCGCATATCTTCCAATAGCCGCCTTGACACTGGCCGCTGAACTGGCCGCTGCAGCAGGGTCTTGAGGTGAGTTGCTGGAGCTGGACGAAGAGGACCGACGACTTCCGAGGACTCCTCCAACTACAGCCCCAGCGATAATAACGAGGAGGGCAACTGGAACACCAATTTTGATCCATTTGCTGGTTGCCTTCTTGGTTGGTGGACTCTGGATGTAGCCTGTTGATTCGTTGTAGTATGGATCGCCTGAAGCATAAGGGGAGCTCGCAGGCATGTTCTGATTGCTGCTTAGAGGATTATAAGATGCCATAGTGGCAACAAAATATGGAGAGAAATATGCCCTGAAGGCGAAGGAATGACTGTGTCAACGAGGTGGGTGGACGAGAAAGAAGAAAGTTGTGCGACTTGACAACACAAATGGTCAACGGGAGCCGTGGTGATAAACAAGTGTCCACAACTTGAGCACAGCAATCCAAAAAAGGCGAAGTCACTGAGACAAATCAAATATTCCGCCGGTATCGTACTAAGTTGGTGACCTCTCTAATAACATTACTCGCGCAAGAAGATCCCCGCAGCTCCCATTCCCGTTCCAATACACATCGAAGTTATGAGAATCTATGCACATAATATCACAAACACGAAACGGCCAATAGTTGTTGGGAGCATCTTACTTTTCCCTGCCGACGATGCAGTTCATTGAGCCCAGTGACAATTTGTCGAGCACCTGTGCACCGTGTTGACAGATATACCATCAAAATCACGCCTTAATGAAGAAGATTCTACTTATCTAGAGGATGGCCCAATGCAATCGCGCCTCCATTCACATTCACCTACCGACAAAAGTCATTTAAATTCAACCATGACTTGAGTTATAGCACTATGCCTTATCCCTAATATCAAATTTAAACTCCAAAGACACTAAGGAGGAAAACAAGTGGTACCTTGGCAAGTCAAGTATTTTAATGCAATACACACATTGTGATGCGAAGGCCTCATTGATCTACGATCACTGTCAGTGGATATCAAAGACTTAGTATGATGCCATAACAGACTTCGAAAAGGTCGACGTCCTTTAATTCCAAGCCTGCGTTCTTCAGTGCCAGGGGAATTGCATATACTGGCCCAATACCCATTATGCGCGGTGGAACGCCTGAACCGGTTACCGAAGATATCTGAGTGGAAAATATAGGATACATAGTAAAGACCCACCTGCCACGGCCGATGTAATATATTTCCCAAGAATAGGCAGACCTCGTCGTTCTGCCTCTCTTCTTGTCATAACAAGAACGGCCGCGGCACCATCAGTTATTTGACTGGCATTACCTCCTGTCGTAGTTCCATTGCCCCATTGAGGAAATGCCGACCTGATTTTCGACAGTGTTTCGACAGTAGTCCCGTACCTAATACCATCATCCTCTCGAACAACAGTGGGTACCTTCCTATCTGATTCCTGCACCTTCCTGAACACTGTGAAAGGAACGATTTCTTTGGAAAAATAGCCATTCTTCTGCGCTTCCTCTGCTTTTTGAAATGATTCTGTTGCAAATAAATCTTGCTCCTCCCTAGTTATGCCAAAGTCCTTGGCAACATTCTCGCTGGTCCAACCCATGCGCTCTTTGCAGTCATTCGAGGAAGGGTTGGAAGCGATAAGATCACTAAACGGCGGACTGCCGTTGTCCTGACTGCATAACACAATTTAAATTACACATAAATCAAGGAAAGTAGGTGAAGGGGCATACTTTTCCGACATGCTTTCAACCCCAATCGCAAGACCTATGTTAATTTGACCAGAGCGAACTTGATTTGCAACAGTTGTTACAGCCATGAGGCCACTTGAACAGAAACGATTGATGACTTGAACAGGAACGGACTCGGGAATTCCGGCGGCGAGCATCGCTGCCCGAGCATAATACGCAGCATCGGGACATAGAACGGAACCAACACAAATGTCTCCTATTGCTGCTGGTTCTATTCCAGAGTGGGCCATGACTTGCTGATGCATGTGAAGGAACATGATCAGGATACCTGAAATGTACACTCACTTTGAACATCTCCAACATGAGTTCGTCGGTTCTACGGCAACTAAATGAGGGCAAGTATACAGCAATATCAAAATGGAACGTCTACCTAGCGTCTTTGAACCCGCCTTTCTTCGCTTTGCAAAGTGGTGACCTAACGGCCAACGTGATGACTACATCCTCTGGATGTTTGATTTCAAGCAAGGCTATACGGCTTGGGGGACCAACAAGATGGGCTGCTAGTTGTTTGGCGCGTTCCATATCTGAGCCCGAAGTACAATGGGATAGTAATCGGGACGGACCCAATTCTTGCCAAAGGTAAATAAATTCCTGCCATCTATTGATATCTGAATCACAATTACATACCACAATCTACGCAGTCTTATATGGATAGTACTGTCACTGAAAGCAGCGAGGAATAATGAGCGCTGAGCGCTGCGCACTGATCCTGAACAAATCCTGAACGACAAAACCATATCAGGCAATGTCCAAAGGTTCGTGGGACAGTGGCCATCCTGAGCTCAAGTTTTACCCAAAATTTTGGATGCATTCATCTCTAAATCATAATGAATTTTTTAGATGCTTTCTGATGCGGAGATTGCTCAAAATTCAACAAAAGGTGCTGGCAGTTCCAAAAGCGGCTCGCCCA
>JAIUJM010000021.1:0-57118 GCA_026262225.1 Inosperma sp. D86
GGAGAAGATCATAAAAAAAGGAAATAACTATTACCTTCTTTTGCAGCGTGCTGGATCCGGTTCATTGGTTTAACAACATGAAAATGAGTTCGTTGAAATAAAAATAGGTAATGACGGACTGTCACGCTTGGTACGTGACTGTCAATGAGCGTGTCGCATTTGTGCTGAACTTGACTCTGACCCATGTCATCTCGAGGAGATCACAGAAGACGCGACAGAAGTTGGGAAAAGGACGATCGGGATAGAGACAGGGATAGGAGAGATAGAAATCGTGACAGGGATAGGTATGGCAGCAGTAGGAGTAGCAAAACCTCTCACCGTGATGAGAAGCGGCGCTCGAGTCGGTCTCGCAGTCCACGTCGAGGGGACAGAGATAAGGAGAGGGACTTGGATAGGGATAGGAGAGGTATTTTAATTATTAATCCTTTTTCGCCTCATAATTTTTTTCTCATTGTGTATTTAGATCGTCGCGACAGAGACTACGACTACAAGCGCGACGATAGCCGCCGGGGCGCTGATCGAGACAAACGAGACGACAAGAGAAGAAATTGGGACAGAGACGAGAGAAAAGAACCTCCACGTCGAGAAGACAGAGATGAGAAGTATTCTCGAGATTCCGATCTGAAAGACCGTGGCTCCTCGAGGCCCGAGTCTGGTCCTCCGTCTGTCCATCCAGGTGAGGCTTTCCTCTCTACTGGTGTGTTAGCCTATGTTCTGACCTTGAGGAAAGACCAACAAAAAGGTAGTGCAACATCCTCTATCCGACCTAGCGTTGACCCAAACACTCCTGACTATACGCACGAGGATGGGGAAGCTATGGATGATGTGAATGATGATGAGGCAGCTATGATGGCAGCCATGGGACTCGCAGGATTCGGCTCTACCAAGGTAGATTATACCTATTTCAGGTTGCCCATTAATTGTAACCTCTTATTTTTTAGGGCAAGCAAGTTACAGGCAACCAGGAAGGTTCTGCCAATGTAAAGAAGACACGTACATGGCGCCAATACATGAATCGCCGTGGAGGATTCAACAGGTATGTACTCCTGTCTTCGCTCTTCGCATCTTCTGACTATTCTTGCTCTTAGGCCTCTCGACAAAATCAAATAGCCCTGGACCTTAACTTTTAGTCTGAGCTGAGTGGAAGACCCCTTTGCCGACTGTGCAGCCATTCAACCACTTTTTGTTTATTTCGGTGGCCGGAAAGGTGTAATATCGAGTTCTTAAGGTGATGCTATCCCAAGTTTTGAAGAATAAATCGTACTGCATCATTTCTTCCCGGACAGAATATGCAATGCCTTGGAGCTTGTTTCACATAAGGGATCCATCGGGTATCATTTTTCGAAGCTGCGAGATCTTTGCGATTCCACACTTGCTAGAAACTCTGCCCATTAACTGAAGACTGCTACTGACATGCCAATTTTTCAAGACATAAAGTTAAGGCTTTTCAAGAAAGAATGATCGGATCGCATATGTGTTTTAGGGTAAACAGTAGTAGCGAATAAAAGACGTTATCCAAAGTGGTACAAACCGACAACATAGCAGAACAAACATGCTATTACAAGACAGGTATTGATAGTTCCACAGCAGGAGGGATAGAATTCGACATAGAGGGAAAAACTGGTGGGGTATATGCAGTACCTTGCGTAGGAATAGATTTGGAAACAGTATCCTCCCTTTCGTCAACCTGAGCCAGGTGTATGTACTCATGCCGGAGTTGCTTCCTCAATGGCATCCATGCGAATCGCAGGCTATGGTTAGTATAGACTATTTATTCACAACGAGAAATAGAAAGGACATACATTATGTGTAGGAAGCATCTCCTGTTCAAGTGCCCCACGTGGAATACGAGGCGAATAAGGTTGATGGGAAAGAGGCGACACAAGCGAAGGGTAGTATTGACGGTAGGCGAAATAAGCAAAGAGTGTCCCCACCAAAGAACCGACTAGGACGTCATGCCAGTGATCTAATACAAATATCTATGTCAAAGGAATGTGAATAAATGAAACTATGACATACGGCGATAATCCATGGTGCGGCTGATGGCGACCAACAACGCACCCATAAAAGGCGAAAGAGAAAGCCACGCTTTGCCCTACGTAATGTGGAATTAATCATCATTAACCCTACCCCAAAAAAGAACTAGACTTACAGTACGACCTCGGTCATCGAAGAGGTGCATTTTCCCGGCTAGGTAGAAAGCCAGGAAGCCAAGCCCGGCGAAGGACACTGTTCGTAGAAAATCAGTCTAGGTAGGACCCAAAAAAGCTTGTCATACAGCTCGAATGGCCAGAGAAGAAGCTACGGAACCCATCACGGAGAATGCCAGCATCTGGTTGTGTGCAAATTGCTGATGTCGTGAGACCATAAGCTGGATCAGTAAGGCCTGCGGGTGGTTGGCAACGACTAATTATATCTGTGTTTTCTTAAGCAAAATTTCGCCAACGAATCCAAGAATTTATTACCCGGGCGAGGTCGACCGACGGTGAGCTTGACGACTTGGGTAAATGCGCCGGTTAGGGACAAACCAAGGATCACTGAAGACCCTTCAGTTGACGAACCAATGATGAGCGCTGAATTCCAACTTACATCCAAGACTACCTGTACCGCTTTTTGGTTAGCTGAGGACCCACTTCGAAATATAGGAATGACGAACTGTTATGCCAATCCCAGAAAGAGCGAATAGTGACGAGATTTATCAAAGGCATAACACAGAGTGGAACCAGAATTGCGATGACATAGAGAAGGTAATCCTATTTGCAACCGTGAGCATGAGGTAAAGTAACGGCACAGGAGGATATATACCGGAACTCGTTCGTGAACTGCATAGCTAAGAACTCAACATCAGAAGGGTTTCATATGTGAATTACAATAGGACTAACGGATGACGCAACCTGGGATGGGCATTAGCTTAACGGGCTCGAAGCGGATCAGGGGATAACCTACGAGGTATCTTCCAATGAAAAGTCTCGTCTATACCCTTCAATCTTGTCTAATGAAAAGAAGGCCACACTGAGAGAATGGCGTTAGAGGCAACAGCGCTCATGGCGTTCATTGAACGTACGCGAGTGCAATTGTTAAAATCCTGTGAAGGTGACGCAAGGTCAGATTCTTAACACGGCGACATGGCACAAAACGCACCAATCTGGAAGATAGGAAATAACCAATTGCCTACGGCGCTCTTTTGATATTGATGTTTTTGGCATGTTATGCGAGATCAAGTCCTTCGTTGTCGGTTGAACAAAGGGCCAAGAATGCCAAGACCTGAAGTCCGAACATAAGTTAAATATATACAAATATTGACGATGACAAATAAGGAAACTGAATATCACCAACAACCATGTCATTGGGAAATTGGTCGCCTGGTGAGCAGATTATTTGTGGAATCGTTGGCTTACCGATTGAATATTTTCTCAGAATATGATGTTTTGCTTGAAAGAATCGCGACCACCGACGATGTTGTAGGGTGCGATCGTTCAAGCCGTTTGTCAATCTGTAACTAATATCCTTCTCCCAGCACAGACTGGGATGAACTACGCGACATTATCAAGCAAAAGTTACAATATGTCGGTATAATAAACTGTTTCCCTTCAAACACAGCTGACGATATAGCACCTTTAGAACATCTCCGTATTCTTAACCAGCCCACAGAAGCCAACACTCCCTCTTACTTATGTACCAACTCAAACGGATAACGGTGGCCTTAAGCTACCCCCTTTTCCGCCGCGGACTCAATTACACATTCCGAAGCCGCCAGTGTGTTATATGGATGAGCAACAAGCGAACACGATGAAGCAAAATATCTTCCAACAGTTAGATCAGTTCGAAGGGTTCGATCTTTCCCAATTTCCTATATCATATCTTGACGTTTTCAAAGGAGTCCGCCATTCACAATCCAGCGCCTTTGTGAACTTTGCGTTGCACCTGGAAAGCATTACAATTCTGTCGGCAAATATCTTCGTGCCGTAGAGAGATCCGTCCTTGTCACATCGACCATGGAAAGCTTTCCTCCTCTCACCGAAGCTGAGACATTCTCAGCAGGCCGTAGCGCAATCACGTTGGGCTCAATATTACAATCCGCTCCAAGCACACCTCTATTTTCACCTATTCCATTCCTACACGACGATGCTCGTCGATCAAAATCACGCAGCCCACCTCCGACACCACTTACGCTAAACCCAATTGCGCTTGATGAAGCCATGGAAATGAAGGCGCTTGGATTGGTTGACGAACTGGATGATCCTCGCCCAGGCCACCTGAGCGATCATCCGACAGCGCTGAGTTCTGTTACAACTCTTCCGCAAAGTACGCAGGACGTAAAACCTTTTCTTGGAAGCCTAGAACAAAGATTTGTCAAAGCAGAAGAAATGGACACCTCCATGTCCACTGGTACGGAGGGACTTGGTGATGCTATGGAACTCGACGATGACAAGGAGAATACAAAAGCTTGATATACGGTACTTAGACAACAGCATGTGTATAGTGAAAACAACATCAATCCCGTTCCCGATCTCAGGCATAATCGCGTTTTATCCTAGCGAGCATGGCGTTCATACGGAGCCTCATATCAGGTTGCCCCTTCCCCTTTTCTCCCCTCGACCTGCCGGAAGCCGCACGCTTTTTCGATTTGAAAGTGTGAAGACTTGACTGTGAATACGCCTTCCTCATCAACTCTCTGACGTTATCCTCCTCTGATTTTACATTATCCCCTGGTTCTTTCATTGTCCTCGACTCGGGTGATACTTCTTCTTCTTTCGACTTGAGTTTACTCCGCGAGGGATGCACTCGTGTGGCAAAATGTTCATCATGACTTCGGTCCCGGTTCTCTTGTCGTCCTGCTTCGTCATTGGAAGCAGACGCTGAATCGTCCTCGTGATCGCCGTCTTCCTCCTCTAATCTATACGCCGGAAGATCTAACTTTGCCTTTTCGGTCAAACCCTCCTTTCTTTTCTCAGCCTTCCACTGACTCCTAATCTTCGCCTTATCAACCCATGCCTTTTTGAACTTTTTTGCTATTGGGGGGTTAAATCAGAGACTGGACTGATGAAGACAAAATCACGTCATACCCCTGCTTGGATGGACATGGGGAAAAGAAGGCGGCCGTTTGCGTTTTACACCCACAGTTGACTCTGTCATTGTGCTTGTAATCAGCAAGAAAGACAGCCCTTTGGTGGGTCAAGGATAAAAGTAGTTCAATGAGTGCAAAACTGGTCGCTATTCATTGCCTGACTACAGTACCTAGAGCTCTAGACTTTGTCGGGTCTTTTGTTTTCAGTTAATTCGAAACATATGTAAGTTATGGAAACAGATTGTGATTGTTTGAAAAATAATTGAGCGCTAGCCGAGCACGGCCATCCGACCTTACATAAGCAATTCCTGTGTGTGCAGAGCAACGGAGACTCCATAAAACCCTTGAATTTTTCTTGTAACTCAACCTCCACTCAGTCCAACTTCTTCTTTCCAACTTTCTTCTCCATTCATCGTATGAGCGTACAGAACCTCAATACTTTCGGTCAGTCTTAGTTCCCTTTTTCTATTTCGTCGATTGAACGGCCTTTATCTTTTGAAACCGTTATCGATCCAACCGATGCTGACATATCTCGCCTTGTGGCGTTCCAAACAGATCCCTTTGCCGATGAAGGTGACCCGCTCGCAGAAACTGCCGACGTTGGTTCTACATCCGACTATATCCATATCCGTATCCAACAGCGTAACGGTCGTAAGACTTTGACTACTTTACAGGGTTTACCGAAACGTATGTTCCTTTCAGACTCATTACGCTGAGATAACCTCTACTTACTTTTTTCCACTTAAACTGTAGAATATGACCAGAAGAAACTCTTGAAGGCTTTCAAGAAAGTAAGCAACTTCAGCTCCCTTCAAATGCGGAGCCGTGCTTCTGATGGTTCACTGACTCATACACATTATCTAGGAATTCGCCTGCAATGGCACTGTCGTTGATGACGAAAAACTGGGTCAAGTGATCCAGTTGCAAGGAGACCAGCGTGCCAAGATCTCTGCCTTCCTTGTCGAGAACGGAATGGATAAATCCACTATCAAAGTGCATGGATTCTGAGCATTCCATTTTGCTATGATAATGGGCCGCGCCTGCTCCAGCGCTGTGCCAATTTTCTTTCCACTATTCCTTCTCGACTCTGTACTTCCAACTGGTCCGGCATTATCTTTGTGGTACATTCGGTACGATAACGATCGGACGGATCGATGAAGGGGACGATTTTTTACAATCCAGTTTCATATTGTGCTTTTATACGGTTGACTTTCCATCCTTATTGTTGTATCTCTTCTGTAATGCATGTTGTGTTTCTTGAATCCCTATTAAGATTTTATTTCTTCTCTCGTCCACTCTCTTAAAACCGTGCCCTGGACCCGTGTCTCAGGCCGCAATCATTCACAGCTTGGTACTTTCTTAGGCTATTACACAAGGCCCGAGTACAAATTGCTTCATACGTGATAGTCAATGCGGGACATTGGAATGGTTGAATGTTGCCAGAGCACGAACATTAGTGAGAACTCCCACTCAGTTCATAGGCTGATCAAATGGACTTCGAATTTAATTTTCTCCATGAAATGCTTTACAATTTTATTGGTGTAAAATTAATCTCCCTTGATAAGTCGTTCAATAACTCCCCATGCTGTCTCTGGCTTGTTATCGAAACGTTCCACCCGTCCGTGGCATTCAGTTTGCCACATTTGAAACCTTTCCTCCATCCCTTCACGCTTCCATCTCTCTACTTTAGTGTCCCACCCCGTAGTTACAACGAGGACATTCTTTCCTACCCTTTTCCCAAATGCATTTTTGATTATCCTGAGAGGTGGAGCCTCAGGTCTAATCACTTTTGAATCTTCGTTGATGATAAAAACAATGTCATCACGTCCAGAATTTCGCCTCGGAAGCACACAGATGGGCTTGTCTGGAACGATGATCGAATGCAGGTATAAAATACCAGATAGTTTAATCCCAGCAAATGTTTTGCGTCTTCTCCTTGTAAAATTGGTTATTTCTGGGACTGGAAGACTCTCAGCTGGGATTGACTTACTGATTAGCCAACCAGTAGTTGACCATGCTTAAAATGGCATCCCAGCCCAAATCCTCGTCTTTTTCTGGGGTATCGATAACGATAACGGAGCGACCAAGTTCAGGGAAATCTATTTTAATTGGAGAGATATCAACGCTAGCGTTTCCTAGAACCTTCCAAGGGTGGCCTTGTTTCAAACAGTTGATCATCTATGAAAAATCGGTTCATCAGTAACTAACAGATCCGCGTAACTTCTAAACTCATATGTACTTGAGCTTTTTTGCTTTCAATGTTCCCGATGACACTGGGAGAAACCACAACAAGATGGAATTAGTTTCTGGCAAAGAGAAAAGAAAAGAAAATGGCAGTACGCAATGCAGATAAGCTTATCCTTATCACCGAGATTGAAAACCCGTCTCATGAACTTCATGATTCCCCACTCCGATGCTTGCTTCCCGAGCGCAGGTTGCCTTGAGCCCGCCTCAACCCCTTGCGTAACATTTTCTTCCTTTCCTGTCGGTTTCTCTTGTCCCTCGTCGAATTCATCTACCCCTTCCTGCAATTATTTTTTCCCTTTAAATATATGTATAGTCTAGTGACCCAGCGTACCTGTAAGCAGCTATTGGAATAGTTCTGATTAAACTTGCCACCATTGATGACGATGTTATTTGCCGATATCATAGTGGACATTGCAGGAGGGGCCCAAAGTAAGTGAGGAGAGTAAAGGAAAAGCACGGTACGTACAGATGGATGAAGGTGTACGAAACCTAGGATAGGGTTGGTCGGAATTGACAAATCCATGTATAAGTAAAAAATCGATTGCGTTGACGTGCACAGCACATCATGTGAACTGATTCAAGGTTTCCAAACAGGTCGAAAGTATGAGTAGATAAATTGCAGGTGTAAAGTTGCCAAATAGCCAACTGCTTTTAAACAGTTCTTTGACAACAAGGCGGTGTTCTGTGACAAGTGTAGTAGTACTTACACCGCACGAATCTGATCCTTGATTGATGCGAGATCGATCATTGATCGTCAATCATTATTCACATCACGGCGAGTAGTGGATTGCCGCTCTTTGAAAACTAATGTGACCCGCTTGCAGAAAGACCCTTACCACTGGCTGAAGCGTTCATGATCTGGTCGCTGTTACCTTCTCTGCGATACTACATGAAGTTGTTGGTCAAGAGCCCCACCAAAGGCCCATGGCACAACCTCGTGTTCCTGGATGCTTTGAATCCAGGTTCACTAGAAATGAATAGAATACCCTTTTTTCTTATCGAATTAGTTTTCTTTGAGCAGACATTCAACAAGCCGCAGCAGCACCTGTATCATTTTTTACAAAGATAACGCAACGTATACTAACAGAAAACTATCATAGGCGCTTTTACGGCAAGGTAATTTTGCAATTGATTCAATCAATACTTATGTATGTCTGACCGGCATATGCTCAAAAAAAACTTGGTCCCCAAGATACATAATGAAGTAAAATACGGTCTTTAATTGCAGTATCAGCCAAAAAAACTATTATGAACGACCCGGTACTAATGTGTCTATGTACAGTAAGACACTGAATAGACCGTCTTCGAGATGACAGTAGAAACCACCCACCTCATCTAGAGCGCTCGTGCAACAAGCCGTTCGAAGCACCTCCGAAAGGAAGTATAGGCTAGTGATGTAAATCAAGTACGAAGACAATGAAAGAGGCAAACGAAACACTGGCATAAATAGGGACTCATCAAAGATGCTGCATTTCTAAGTGGAAATCAGGGCACATCGACTCCAGAAAAATATTATCTCTTGGTAAGAAGCCGCTCGACGAGGCGCCAAGCTGTTGTTGCTGTGTTGTCAAACCGATCCACACGTGCTCCTATTGATTCCAATCCAGCCTTCCAGTGCTGAAAGCGGACCTCCATCTGTTGGCGCCTTGCTTCATTATGCAGCTCCGTGTTCCACTCGACAGTAATCACGAGAACGTTTGCGGTCATTTTGATCCAAGTCATGTCACGACAAAGGTCTTTGAAGTCTTTGACAGCCTCCCCTTGTGCATCCGAATAGCAAACCCTCATGGGATGGTGGTATAAGATGCCGTTTAATTCAACACCTCTCCCATACCTATCATTTCGGAAGGTGAGAAGCATGAATTTGTGAGGTCTAAGTAGATGTATTTCTATGCAACTTACCTGTCATGCAGCCAGTTGTTAACCATATACAGTATGTCTATTCGTGCAGGACTTTGGTCAGCATTGCCATTGTAGCTCGGAGCGTCGATCAGAACGATAGAGCTGCCAGGTCGGTTGGGGTTGTCGATTTCAACCGCGCGGACATCGTGTAAGCCACTTTCTAGACGTTTCCAGGTCGTATTCTGTGTCAAGTAGGTTGTGAACTATACTATGATCAGTGTATAGTACGAACGAATTCAAACACCATACATTTATATCAGTCTGTCCAATCAGGCTGTAACCAAACAAAACCTTCAGCATTAGTCAGAAGAAGATAGAAAGATCTTACGCAATAATTTTAGGTTTTCCATGACTGGAGACGTATGTGATGAGATTCGTCAATGTGAAGGGACTTGTCGACTTCTTTGTAGCATCCTCTTTAAGTTTCAACTCGACCTTTTTTATCTCTTGCTCTCTTTCAAGTATCTCCTGCATTTTTCTTTCAAGTTTCTTCTCTTTTTGTTTGGATTTCTCAATAATCTTTGCCTCCTTACGCTTCAAGCGCTCGAACCCTTCCGCCACTTTCTTCTCCTGCTCCCTTAGTATCCTTTCTCGCTGGGCCAACTTGAAGTCCTCTTCGACCAGTGCCCGAATCTCCTTGCACGAAGCTTCAGGGTCATCACTCATTTTCGCCCAAGCTTCTTCTCGTCTCCGTAACTCTTCCTCTCTTCGACAGATATCTTGTTCCCGTGCATGCCAATCTTTATGACGCATCGGACGTTGAAGGATAGTTCGCTTCGAAAGGCTCGAAAAGTATTCTCGAAGGCTTGATGTAGGTCGTCCAAGGATGAGTAACCTCTGTGCAACCGGAAGTCCCCGTATTGATGCCAAGCCTTTCATCAGCACGTCAAGGAAAATTCGAAAATCCCCCTTTTCGCAATCCTCTAGAGCATGTACAAGGATTACGTTTGAAGATATCAGAAGCTCTTGCGTCTCGAAGGCCCGTTTCAATGGACCAATAACCAAGTCTTCCACTTGCTTCTGGATTTTCAAATTGAGGATCGCGATGTCGGCTTCGAGCGTCTCCCCGATATGGGTCTTGACTGCAGGGATCCTCTGCGCAAGCTGGTAGGCGATCGTTGGAAGGACACGGCAAATGTCTGTCCCTGATTTACTGAGACCAGATCTGGGAAAGAAGTAGGCCGCAGAGAGCCTCCCTTGTTTATCCAACACTTCAGATACGACTTGTGCGACGAGAGAAGTCAGCCTTCTGTCGTCATCGTAGACCCAAACGGTCAGACCGTCAGTCGAACAGATTTTATGTAGCCACATGAAAATATCGTTAATGATATCTGCGACAAGTTGGTTGTAAAGCGATGGTGGCGGGAGGGATTCAATAGTTGTACTGGGACATGAAACCGTTGACAATCTTTGTGTATATTGGACTGCAATGTCGTGTACAGTCTGGAGGCTGGCCTCTCCTTCACGTTCTTGTGAATTGTGGAACGCGTCTTGCGCGACGTGGTCATATAGTCTCTGCATACCATGATACGTTACTGTTCATATCATATGATAGGAATGTGCATACCTGAAAGGTTGTCTCGCCATAATTATTATGGGTAAAACTGCCCCCAGTTACAACCACATTGTGAGCTTGCATTTTAAAGGAACTGATGAAACCAGTGTCGTTTAACAGAAGAGTAACGGAAGAGAGGATACCGTGGGTCAAACAATGGTACGTATACATTTACGCTTTTGGGTGGGGCACCACGGCTTCACTGGGCGCATCATGTACAATAATTGCGTACCTGGAAGCCCAAGGCCCAAGGCCTTGGGTTTGACAACTCCCCAGTACCAGGGCATGATCGTGGAGTTTCTCACCTAGATCCCAGAGGTGCAGTAACATACCAGCCTCCGAGTCGATCATGAGGCGGACACTGAAAAAGGTGAACTGGACACCACACCGATGCTGATCATTCAAATGATCTCTTGGCGTCACGCTAGCCTTTTTACCGCTGAAGATTATTATCACAATTTCGAATATCGTAGCCTAGCCGAAGATGGAATCAGGAGCCTTATTTTGCTGACCTTGGCAATAATTAATTTTCGATTGTATTTTTACTCCTCTTAATTCAAGATTACACGAATAAGACAAGTGTCAACAGAAATTGGAAGTGGCATTCTACTAGGTTGTCCCGTTGATCACGAGATGAATTGGGAGTATTCAACGTCGGGTGCTAACGGTGTTGGAGGGCTACAACGATTAGCCTTAAATGGGTTGCGTGTGGAGAGACACAAACGTCTGGACACGCAGCTGGTACCACGGTAACAAAAATCAAGGGACAATCGAAGTTGTCACCTCTTGGTCAAAAGCCATTCCACAATGCGCCAAGCTGACGCTGGGGTTTTGTCAAAGAGGTCCACGCGTGCACCCATCCACTCCAGTGCGGCTTTCCACTGGTCAAATCGGGCCTTCATCTGTTCATCCCTCGCCTCCCTATGCAGCACTGTGTGTTGCTTGGTGGTGACCACTAGCAAGACTTTCGTGTCCATTTTGACCCAAATCAGCTCACGGCAGAATGCTTGGAAATCTCTCATAGCTTTCCCCTCTCCATCATAGCAAATTCCGATGGGGTGATGGTATATTATACCGCTTACTTTGACTCCTTTCCCATACCTGTTGTGGAGGGAGGGCAGAGTCATTATTTCATGGGTCCGAACGAGTGCACATCATATGACGTACCTATTACGGAGCCAGGTACGGACTGTCCAAAGAGTGTTCATCCGTGTAAGGTGGGGCGAACCAGACAGATCAGGCTGGCCTTCCTTGTCGCTATAGCCAGGAGTGCTAATGAAGACGATGGACTTGTCTAGTCGACTGGGATTATCTATTTCAACGGGATAGACGATATCTGATCCACCTTCTAGAGTGGTCCAGCCTGTCGCATTTTGTGTGAAGTAAGATACGAGCTACTGAGCAGTCAGCACAGTACGAAGCGCACCAATGTAGTGTACATACATTGGTGTCACTACGCCCGATCAAGCTGCAATAGGGAAAAACCTTCAGCTTTGGATAGAAAAGGAAGATAGAAACGCCATACACAATAATTTCGGACTTCCTACGGCCAGAGATGAACGACATGATGCCCTTAGGAAAAGCGAGGTGATTCCTCAACCTTTTAGCATCCTCCTGAAGCTTGTCTTCCGCCTTCTTTATCTTCTGCTCTTGTTCAAACATCTCCTGCCTCTTTCGCTTTTCTTCCTCAGACAATCTCCTTTCTCTTTGTTGCAACCTCTCGATACCTCTCGTTAGCTCAACGTCTTTGTGCCTCACACGCTCTAATCCTGCCTTCATGCGCTCCAAAAGGTCTTCTCTTCTCTCCTCCTGCTGTATTGTGCCCTGTCGTGGAACTGAACACTCCCCGTGTAGGGCCCTAGGGTCTTCGTCTATTTGGTTGAGGACCACTTCTCTTCGAGAAATGTCTTGTTCCCTTGCGATCCAATCCTTATGACGCATCGGGCGCTGCAGTACAGTTCTTTTCGAAAAGGATTCCCGAAGGTTGACAGTAGGTTGACCTAATATGAGCAGTCTCTGCGAACCAGGCAGAGCATGGATGGACACTATCGCCCTCGTGAACGCCGCTAGAAAACTCTGTACGTCGCCCTTGTCACAAATCTCTAGAACGTGAATAAGGATCACATTCGGAGGTTTGAAGAGTTCTTCCTTTTCTGAGGCTCGCTTCAGTGGGTCAACGACCAACTTTTCGATTTGGTCATGGATTTTCAAATTGAAGATCGACATGTCAGCTTCGAGTGCTTCCATGATGTAGGGTTTGACCGCAGGAATCCTCTGCGCGAGCTGGTAAGCAATCGTGGGGAGAACACGATGAACATCAGGCTCCAATTTACCAGGACCAGAATTAGGAAAGAAGTAGGCCGCTGAGAGCTTCTGTTGTTTGGCCAAAACCTCAGATACCACTTGTGCAACGAGAGATGTCAATCTCCTATCGTCATCATACAACCAGAGTGTATGAAAACCCCTAGAAGATATATTGTGTAGGTAAGTCAAGATGTCATTCACAACTCCTTCGGCCGTAATTTGAAGCTGATCGGAACGTGATGGTGGTGGCGGGAGTGATTCAAAGTTGCTGCTCGAAAGTGAAATGGTTGATAGATGTTGAAAACGCATCGGGGTCCATTCGTTTGCAATATCGTGCACAGTCTGGAAATTAGCCTCCTCGGTACGTTCCTGGGAGTTGTAAAATGCGTCCTTCGCTACGTGTTCGTACAATTTCTGTAAAGAAGTAGTACTTATCATTGGGGTCAATTTAGGACTGTGAACTTCACGTACCTGATTGGTCATTAAAGATATGTCACGAGAAATATTTGTCGTGAAATTGCCCCCAGTTACAACTAGGTTATTGGCTTGCACAGACATCGCACTGGAAAATGCTGGAAATTAATACAGCGGGGGCGTTGCAGATGGATGCAGGGATAAGGCTGGCTTATCATGATAACCATTACATTTATGGAAGTTTTGGGCGGTGACATGGACATTTGGAGAAAAGACACAGGCGGGCGTGCATGGGCTGATCCTGTGGACAAAAGACAATGGTGGTGCATATGCATCGTCCTTGGCTTGACATGAAGAGCGAAGGCTCCAAGTAGGGAGCATACCATGTTGGCCATATGGGGAGTCTCCGAGTTGCATACCAGTAGCCGTATGGCACTTCTTACACTTTCCACGAGGATCGCATTCCTTACTTTGGCCTTGTCGAGCGACAAAACATGAATTAAACATGTTGTCGCCTCCATTGTACGGGCTAATCGCAAATAATTCTAAGATCCGGAGACTTGAACATTGAAATATTATATAATCCTCACCAAAGTTGTCACTCCCGATTACTTTGGCTTTGACGAGCGATGAAACATGAATTAAAAGTGTTCTATTATGTCGAGCTACTGGCCAATCATAATTTTAAGATCCGGATTCTCGAACTTTGAATATATGACCCTTACCAAAGTCTGTGCGTTGGGCGCGCGTATATTGAATTAAAGATCTCAAAAGTGATAAGCACTTCATTCGACAGAATCCAAGGAAAGCCACATGCGGGGTAAATTTGAGTTAACGTGTGGGTATTGATAAGTCTGACATCTTACAGCTTCAATTACAAAATAGCTCATCACACGGAGCATCCTGGTAAAACCATGTAGCAGTCGCGTGGAATAGTGCCACTAAGCCTTAAAAGTTAGAACCAAAGATAACAAGCTGTCAAGGTGTAAGACTAAAAGCTTCGACGAAAGAACATGGATGTATGTTCCGACCGAGGCACCTGTCAGGTTGAATGTCGGCCGAGTCCAGACATGATGCAGAGAAGACGTCATAGATCCCTCTAACATAATACGAATAATTCGGCAAGACTTACGCTCATAAGTGGGCCTCCGGCGACGATAAACCTTGAGCTTGAGGATTGATAAAACAAGTTCAATTTCTAGGACTGTTTTGGGCAGTAAGGTAGACTTACAGAAGTAAAATCTGACACGGTAGAGTGTCTTTGTGAAGAGAGACATAATCTCTCTTGAGGGGAGTATCCGTCCTCCCGGAGTGAAAAATAAGGCCCACAAAGGCCACTCAAGGGGGGCGCCTGTGAAGTATGACAAGGTCTAGTTTCATGAAGAGAAAAGGAAGTCAATCATACTCTTCTTCATACCGAGAGTCACCAAATGCCTGTCCAATTTCTGGCGAAAGTGGACGCCAATCGTTCAGGATAAGTTCGCGATCTTGATCTGTCGAAATTGGTACGATGGCAGTAGCTTCGATGAGGTTTAATGGTCCTCTCCCTGGAAGGGAAACTGTTCGAGCGAATTCGTGGATGTGATATTCCTCGCCGTCGTCTAGTTTTTCTCCCACTTCCAAATCCACTTTGCTTACCACCGCTTCCAGACCAATTAACTGCAAGTCTGGGTCTCCTCCATAAGATTCACCATGGTCTTCAGCCATAAAATTAACTAACGCATCCATATTGAGACGCGTCTTCTTTCGCCCTCGGAAAGCCGACCCGCTCAACAGCGAGTCATCGGCATCTTCACTGTCTTCTGATCCATGTCTCCTTTTCTCTTTGCAAGATGTTTTCGAAATCTCTTCAACATTGTTGTCCTGTTCCTCTAGCCATCCGAAGGTTTCTCGAAGGACGTTGATTTCATCTTCGCTTCGGAGCAGTCCCTCCAGTTCTCCTTCCGTGAAAAGTTCCTCATCTGTAATCCTGTCCTCATCTGCGCCACCCCTAAGAGTTGCAAGCAATTGTAGGCGACTAGGAGCTCTTCCAGAAATGGAAACGGATGGTATCGTGAGAAGATACGTTGCGAGAGAAAGTTGTGAGTTGGAAATTTTTGGGGTCGATGAAAGACCAGGGAAAAACGTGCCAAGAGGATCCAGAAGGAATCCAGCAGCTTGTGATAAAGTACGATTTGGATGTGAACCTTCTCTTGAAAGTTGGAGATGTGAAGGGAAAGCTTCTGCTTCTGTTTCACTTTCCTGTTCTTCGTCCGCTGGAGGAAAAATTAGAGAAGGCTTAGTATGCTCTCGCCAGATATCCTCTTGGAATTGAATTACATCCTTTAGTCCCCGAGCAACGATGAGGCGTTTAGAGACCTTAGCACGCCCTCCCTTGTTTTCATATTTGTCAAGCCAGGGCACATTCTCGACCCAAGAAGCGATTTCATCTTGCACAACTTTATAACGCGTCATGACGACAGCCTTCGCAACTTGGTATCTCTCACCGAGACACTTTGCCAGCTCACCCAGAGGGTTCAAAGGGGTGCGATGTTCTGCTTCCAGCGCCAGCATAAACATTGCACATGCGGTGGCAGGTACAGGGAGTCTTAAAATGTCATGGTCGGGGCTAAGACGTGCAAGAAGATAGGATAATGAAATAGCCGTATCAGTTGTGGAAAGAAGGTTGAGTTTCCCGAGAGGTATTGATAAGGAGGTCGAGAATCTCGACTGTTGAGAGCCCGACAAAGTGGAAGATAAATGATCCCGAAGGGGGGATATGTGAAAGGAAGGGTCAACCAGTGTTAGTGATAACCCAAGCGCAGAGCTGATGCGCATAAATTCCCGGGCAACCGACTTTGGAGTTACGTCGAGAACGGACGCGATGTCGCGAACAGAATCAGGACGATTAGATTCTCGGAGGGCGACAGCTAGACAGGCAGCTGCTACGGATCTAGATTTTGTTCCCCAACGGAAGTTGGCTCTGGATCTTGTCTGATTGAAGAGGGTAAGAGCACGTGGGGCCAAACCAGGTACATTGAATGATGCCGCGAGTGTTTTTATAAAATCAGAAATTGCAACCTGTGGTAAGATAAATGATATTGTTAGAAGACAAGGGGGTCAGATGAATGCGGAAAAATACCGTACAGCATTCCTCCTATCTCTAGCTTCCTTTCCCTGCCCTGATAGGTCCCAATTATTGCCTGACCGCAAACTTTTGAGGGTCGTGTATGTGGGGACGTTCCAAGCGGAGACTTCCATCGAACCATTCTGAGTTGGGTATTGTGCGGAGGTCAATACAGACTGAGACGGGTCGACCAGAGACCCGCAGGACGTGCAAACCGCAGATCCGACGTCGTCGTCCCAAATGGTGGGGACAGCACATTGAGAGCAGTTGACAGACATTTCCGAAGCTGAATTTGGTCGGACTGAAAGCGAAAGGTGGCGCAGTCACGTGTGACCGGTGTTTGTGTGGACGAAACGGGATCTGATGGCTTTCCAATTTTGGCATGTCAGATTTGCGCCCTCTATATAACTCTCGCCCCAGATTTTATATACATCTCTACCCTCCCACCACCATGCCTCATCCATCTTACACTTTCGAATCGCTTCCCTCTGCAGAGTTTAAACGCAGGCTTTCGTCCACTGTTGGGACGAGGCCCAATATCCCCTCTACCTATGCCAGTTTGACCGTAAAATTTCACCAACATAACCGATGATCTGCCACTCATTTTTTTGTAGCCAATGTGGGGTGGCGTCGCTGGTGCAATTATTAACAATAACCTCCAGTATGAGCTCTCGGTCTCTATCCACGACTCTGTTTACACCACCGACTTTGCCTCCATGATCATCCCTTTCAACCCCAACAACCCCGACAAAAATGCAAAGGAGATCGAGCAATCCGTTCTCCAGACCTTCCGTAAATTTTCCATCGAGCATGTCTGCAAGTTCCTGGGTGTTGGTATTACCCTGTCTCTGCTCAAGGAGGTAAGCATCAGCGAGATCGTAATCAAGATCTCACCTCTCACCGTATCTTATCTCCAGTCCCCAAACATCTGTACCCGTCTATGGCTGGACATGGATATCGTCCCTTATGTATTCAACATCAAGGCTTTCCATACAGATTCCCTCACTCGTCCCAATATCAAGCACCGCATTTCCTCCACAACTGGTTCTTATGTTCCCTCTGGCGCCGAGACGCCTACTGTCTATGTTGACTCTGCCCAGTTGAAGGCCATGTCTGGATTGGAAACAGGTGTCGGTGATCGTCTTCCGATTCCTCGCACTCTTGATGAACAAGCTGACTCTGCGGCACGTAAATGCCTGATGCATTTCGGTCCTAACAACAACCCCCGTCTAAGCATTGGCCCCCGTAACCAGGTCATGGTCGACGCTGGATTCAAGGTCCATTTAATCGATGACCTTGCAGAATACGAACGTACTGTTGGACCGAGGTAAAAGTTACTCTTTCCGTCAAAAATGACGTCGCGTTGACGTGGTTTTAATTCCCTTAGGACCTGGCGCGCTGTCATGAAGCTTGCCGAGGAGCTGCGTGAAAAGAAAGTCAAGATCGGTTTCTTTTCCTCCACCCCGCAAGGAGGTAAGACATCCGCAGGCTATCCATACTTAAACTAATACTCAATAATGTTCTGTAGGTGGTGTCGCTCTGGTATGTTCTCCACATGAGGATATAAATAGCCGCCAGGTGTTGATTTCCTATCATTTTACCAGATGCGTCATGCTTTGATCAGATTCCTGACGGCGCTCGATGTTGATGCTGCCTGGTATGTTGTTGACCACCTTTAACTCCAGATTCTTTACATTCTAACAAACTGATAGGTATGTCCCGAACCCCTCGCCGAGCGTCTTCCGAACCACCAAGAACAACCATAATATTCTTCAAGGTGTCGCCGCTCCTGATCTTCGTCTCACTCAGGAGAGAAAGGATGGCTTTGATGCTTGGATTCTCAAGAACGGCTTGCGCTGGACAGCTGAAGGAGGACCCCTTGCCCCGGGCGGTGTTGATGTTGCCTTCATTGGTTTGCACCCCAGCTTCCTGTCCGTTTTACGAGATTGCTGATGCCTCTGAACTAGATGACCCTCAGATGCCTGGCCTCATTCCTCTCATCAAGCAGGTCAGGCCTGACCTCCCCATTGTGTATCGATCACACATCGAGATCCGTAGCGATCTCGTTCATGCCCCCGGGTCTCCTCAAGAGGAGGTCTGGAAATACCTTTGGAATAACATTCAACTAGCCGATCTCTTTATCAGTGTGTTTCCTTTTTTTAACCTCTTTGGTTTTGTTGGAGTGCTTATGAATTCATAGGCCATCCTGTCAGCAAATTTGTTCCTAGTGACGTCCCTCTCGAAAAACTTACCCTTCTTGGCGCGGCTACCGACTGGTTGGTATCTTGCCGATGGCCTTTTACACATCACTAATCCAAACGTCTAGGCTTGATGGTCTAAACAAGGATCTCGATCCTTGGTTAGTACACATTTGTCCTTCATTGATACATTCGATCTTCCTGTTAACCTATCATTAGGGATTCGCAATACTATATGGGAGAATTCCGCAGCTTATGCACGAAGGAGAAGATGAATGAACTCAAGTGGCCTGAGCGCGATTATGTTATCCAAGTAGCCCGCTTTGATCCAGCCAAGGGTAATTATTTTCTGTCTGCCATTGAGGCCATTTCACTGATAGCCCTCATATAGGTATTCCAAATGTCATCGACTCATACTATAAATTCCGGAACCTGCTTGAGGAGAAAGCAAAGGACCTCTCCGAAGAAGAACACCCGCAATTACTCCTCTGTGGCCATGGTGCTGTTGATGATCCAGATGCCAGTATTATCTATGACCAAGTAATGAAGAAACTCGCCTCCGAACCCTACACCAAATACGCCCATGATATCGTTGTCATGCGTCTTCCACCCAGCGATCAACGTATGTACCTTTCCTCTTGCGGCTGACCATTAAGTTTGACTGTTTATTGTATTGTATAGTCTTGAATGCGCTTATGTCTAATGCGCGCATTGCTCTTCAACTTTCCACCCGTGAAGGCTTCGAGGTCAAAGTTTCCGAAGCTCTCCACACGGGCAAGCCTGTCATTGCTTGCCGCACTGGTGGTATTCCTCTCCAAATTGTGGATGGCAAGTCCGGATTCTTGACTGAACCTGGCGACAACGACGCCGTCGCGAGGCACCTCTTTGATCTGTACACTGACGAAGGTCTATACAGACAAATGAGCCAGTATGCCAGGACTCATGTCTCTGATGAAGTTGGGACAGTGGGAAACGCTGCTGCCTGGTTGTACTTGGCGGTCATGTACTCCCGAGGAATCAAGATCAAGCCAAAGGGTGCTTGGTTGAATGATCTCCTGCGTGCAGAAACGGGTGAGGAATACACGGATGACGAACCGAGATTGCCTCGTGGTGGTCTTCAAATGCAGGGATGATTTCACTCGTTCTCTATTCACAACCGTTGCCCTCCGTAAAATGTTTTAGAAAAGTTATCGCTTCTGTTCAAGGTCCATGGTGTAGACTGGCCACCTGTAAAAGCTAGATGATACTGTTAATAATGCACAAAACAACCCGTCCATAAAAGATGTTTTTGCAATTGCTGTTTTCTGTGTTTTAAATTTGAACCTCAATCCGATATGTATTATCTTCAGAGGACGTGAGAGGAGCTGGAGACTTTTTTTCCAAAAAAGATTATGTAATTGTGAACAAGGGAGTTGCCACCCCTGCATCAATATATTTCCAAACTCAGATAATTGCATCTTCCATTTGACATAACCGGAGCTTACGAAGATGACTCCCAGTGTAAAACATCAGAGCTGAGCACTTGCCTGCTTGACATTCGGACTCAGAGGACGTCCCCATCCCCCTTTCTACCTATCACAGTTCCATTTACCCGTGGCGTACGGTATAAAGCACGATGTTTCACACCTTGATGGAACTTGACTCTCATCCGACTGTTCCGTCTTTCTCATTTTGTGGAGCTGCTGGTTTAACGTTAGGAACTCTTCGCCATCACAAGCCAAATAGAATGTTAAAGAGAAACCGTTCTCTGGAAGAGAGTGATCCTGATGCTGATCGTCCTTCGGTACGTGTTTCTGGTTTGTCTTACGCCGCACTTAGAATTGATGCCTGTCTACCATTAGAAACGCGTTGCTGGTCTTCAGGAAATTCAATTAAACTCTGGAAATTGCAGTCGGCAAAATTCAGAGGATTGGGTACAGCAAACTGGTGGATTGAGTATCGACAGTCCGATTGTTCAACCTTCGGACCCTTATTATTTTGCGAATAATAGCAATGTGATTGAAGGGATTGGTGGACAAGGGCCCGGGAACAACATGGATGAAGACATTGACATGGTGTGTACTCTTGACCGTGCCATGTTTTATCCAATTGATGTTTCTGTCAGGCTGAAGAAGCTGCAAGTCCATTTCAATTGGACCCTACACCCCAAACTCGATGTAATTCTGGGGCCGCATCCAACCGCTTAAGTTTCCTTCAACAAGTTGAACAAAGGCGTTCGTCGATGTTGAACACTCGGAGTCACCCGTACACATGGGCTCAGTCTTCGCGCATTGCAGACACCTCAAGTCCAATGATAAACATCATCCCAGCAACTCCCGCAGGGTCTCAGCAGTCCTTGGCATTGCACGAAACACAACCTCAGAATGTCAACCCTCTATCACAACCTGGCCAAACTCAGCTTATGCTGCACATAGAACGTGAACGAGTGGCTACTCCACCTCTACTCGAATCGATCGCAATGAGTAATGCCACTGCTGTCAATGGGACCTCGTTTCATCAGGAGCCTGCACCCATCCAGCCAACTGTCCCGAGGAGGCGTATCACATTTGGTCCAAGGTTGGACTGTGAGAAATGCAAGCAGGGTGAAGTCCATTTCGCCCATTTTGATTACCAATAGGGGGACGGGCTGGACTTGTGGTATGCACGATTTGCGCTCCAAGGGTTTATCCCATTTTTATGCCTTTCACAGACCACCATAGAAGGATTTTTTATGATCCGTTTCTCTGCTTGACTGCATTACATTTCATTTTGTCAATTGGAATTACATTATGGCTCCGCAGCTTATAGACAAATGTTGTCATTGGTCGACCTTGGTGTGAATTTTGGAAAGTTCATTAAGTTCGTGAATTGTGTGTGAATTGTGTGTGAATTAACCAAAATGCTTTGTTTGGCACCAACCTCCGATTATAGCAAATGCTCCGACTTCCGATCAAAAAAAATAGAGATCCTATTCCCCTTAGTACTTTCTTGCTGAAAATGTCGACTACACTCCCACTATTTTGGCATCTCTCGTCGGCATCAAAGAAGGAAAGGATAGACGCCTCTGTCAAGCTGGTCAGCGCTCTGGAGCAGTTTCAATCCCAATTTAAGGTAGCACCTGCCGCGACTCCCGATAGTTCGGAAGACGAGGAAGAAGAAGACGACACTACGACGAAATCAAGGGACGATTTGGGTGTACTGAATGCACAAGATGTCTCCTACTCTATACGTAGGCTTATACGCGGTTTAGCTAGCCCAAGGGAAAGTAGCAGGCTCGGTTTTGCAGTTGCGCTCACAGAGGTCCGTCCCAAGTACATGGATTTTGAATGCTGATCGACTTTCTATTCACAGCTTCTGTCAAGACTGGACACTGTTTCGTGTTCACAAATTTTAAATTTGATTACGGAAAGCACAAAGCACCAAGGATCCATGAAGGGGCAGGAAGAACGAGACATGCTGTTCGCTCGATTATTTGGAATCATGTCCATCATTCAGTCACGGCTTGTTGTGCGGACGAAACCTCTTCCTAGCTCAGCTTCTTCTGTGACCACAGCTTCCTCATTGGAAAGCTATGGACAAACTATTGATCTACTCGTTTCGTTGGGAGAACAAAAGTCCTGGTTGCGCGAAAGTGCTTGGTTTACTCTAAGTCTCGCAGTGGATGCTTTACACGAATCTGACGTTACGTGGAAAGAAGAAGCCGTTGAGCGCACTCTAGATGTTTTATTTGTAAAGTATACAATCTGGTCAACGGAAAAACTTGCTCTGGTTTTGAAGTTGCAGAATTTCTATCCTGAGCGTGGTTGGAACACCTATCTCATTCCAACATTTAAGAATGCAAATATCCTCAGTACGGCCAACCTTTCTACCATATCTCGCATTTTGAAGGTTCGGTTTACTTTGCATTGATTCCATTCGGTCTGTAATTGTTGTCATAGGATTCTGAAATTGACGAAGACGGTGCGAAAGATCCAACGAAGGCTCCAAGTGGGGGTTGGAAACCATCTTTAAATTTTTCTTGGGACATCATATTGGAAGAGCTACTACCTCGCTCACATTCCAAGAAGCGAGCAAAAGTATCATTCCAGGACTTTTACAAGGTAGTTGTAGATGGTATGCAGGCCATTCGCTTGACAATTCTTCGCTAATATGCATGAATAGAAACGTTATTCTCTTCGAATGCGTCTGCCAACCGCAAATATTGGGGTTTCCAAGTTTTCCAGAAGGCACTGAAGAGAGCCGATGACGAAACTGTGCCGATGTTGTTCACGAAGAATTTCATGCGTACTTGGATTAATCATCTCTCAAAGAAGGATAGATATCTTCATAAAGTTTCCCTTCAAACGGTCCGCACTATTTTTGTAGTTGATACCCTTCTCTTACCAAAATTTCCAGGCTGCCGAACTGCAAACATTTGTTAAAGATACACCACAGCTGGGATTTGCTCTCATCATACAGCTGACGGGTGTCAATGGCAGTCATCAATTCGACAAATTGACCAGGACGAAGACTGTCGAATCAATTCTCTCGTCAATGGATGTGAATGGAGTTCAAGCTTATATCGATCACTTACTCGCTCAAGTCAATGAAAGTGATGCCAACTCGTAAGCATTCTTGCAATCGGTGATGGAATAGGTGTCTGATAGCGTTATAGTATAAATATTAGTGCCATAAATGCGCGCCGAGCTTGGATTATTGAACAACTAGCTTCTCTTGTTCGGAATTCCAAGATTCCGAGGCAGGACGCTTGGATCACGAGTGTACTGCAATGGCTCACCGTCCACGCCCTTTTCATCATAAAAAAGAAGTCATCCAAAAGTCCATTCAATACGGTAATCGAATATCCTGTGAACATGTTTTATGTTTTAAAACATTTCCTCAGTTGCGCAACATTCCTAGCCCAGTATTTTCTGATGAACTTCGTCAGAGTTGTCGGGATAAACTGCTATCCTGTTTAGGTGACTTAGGCAATCAGACTGTTGTCATCACAGAAGGTAGTATGGTCCCATTGCCCCATTAACCCCCGTTAATTCTGTCCATTTAATTGCCTAGGCAGTGCCACAAGAAGGGTTACTGGAACTGCATCAGATGGGGAGTATTGGATATCAAAAGTGTTGGCCATCATACAGGAATTAGAAGAAGACAAAAAACATGTTGTTCTGGTAGATGAAATCGATGACGAAGAGAGAGCTTTACGCCTGAAGGTCTGCAAGACCATTGGGAAGTTGAAGGTTGTAAGTTCTTTCCACCAACCCCGGCTGGGTGCTGACCTGGACGAATAGCTGTCCGCCAATACTCAAGAATCTGCGAGAGGATCAGAACTTCTTCTCCTAGGAGCTCTTCTAATGCGTTATTGTGATGCTGGTGGTGAAGAAAGTGATGACTCAGATGCTTTGGAGGTAGAAATTTTCGTCTATGCTTCTGAGCCTTTTCGTTCACTTATTCTTCACTGTCTTTAGTCATGCGTAGAGGCAGTATCGAACTTGTTATTAACTGACGGAAAGAAGAAAAAAATCGAATCGCCTGATGACGATACAGAACAACCAGATCCTATTGATGTCCTAGTCGATATTGTCATTGGCTTCTTAGAGAAGGGCACAGCATATATGCGCACCATTGCCAATCAGGTCTTCTCCTTATTGGCTGAATCCGTTAAGGCTACCACTATTGAATTGATTCTAAGGGTGAGCAGGCCACTCTCCCAAGATTCCCTCTTCGAGTAATAAATTTTCAATTTAGCAATTGGAACGAAGGGACCGGTCTCAGCTCCTCAACGATGATGACGATGAAGTAGAAGATATAGAAGAAAACGAGGAACCAGGTTCAGGGGAGGAAGGATCTGATTCAGAAGAAAGCAGCGGAGAAAGTGACGATGACGATTCTGGGCAAGATAGCAATCAGGAAGAGGCAGACCTGGAGCTGCGGAACAAAATCGAGGAAGCACTACGCGTCAACGGGATTGAACCTGCCACTGGCGAGACAGATAGTGAAGAAGAACTAATGGACGACCAGCAGATGATGGCAATCGACGAGCAACTTGCCGAAGTCTTTCGCTCCCGGATCAACGAAAAGAAACAGAACAGTCGGTTTTTTTCCAGACATCCATGAAGCTTCGTCGCTAATTCACCCGTGTATTGTAGATCTCAACGCTCAGCGGGACGCTACACATTTCAAAAACCGAGTCCTTGACCTGGTGGAGACTTATCTCAAGAAACAACCTTCAAATCCCCTGGTTTTGCGCCTGATCATGCCTCTTGTTGAACTAGGTTTGGGTTCTGGCCACGATGAACGGCAATTGGGAGATAAAGCCAAGGGCATACTTCGTGCCTGTATCGGCAAGTCGAAAGAAAGCCCGGTAGAGGCCAGTGATTCTGAGGTCATTGAACTCTCAAAGGCCATTCATGCTCTGGCTCGAAAGGCACGGTCCGCTGACAGCCTGGCGATTATCAGCCTGTGCTGCATCTACCTTGCGAAAGCCACCGTCCATACGAACGAAGATACTCTAGTTGACCTGTACAAGGAGGATCTTCACGATTTTGCAACCAGGAAGAATTCTGGGCTCAATGCGCTGTTCTTCCAAACTTTTGTCAAGAAATATCCTTCCTGTGTGTGGCACATGCGACAAGATATTCTTGACTTGTCAGCAAAAGCAATCAATGCATATCGCCAGACCCAGGTGATCCAACTCCTCCGGCAGCTCCTTAACTTGCTACAATCATTTGTTCGTTTGGTTCCTTTTTCCTTCAAATTTCCTTACTCATGTTACTCAGATTCCACCCGTGGATGAAGTTACTTCGTTCATGGCTTCGTTAAGTCAACGACTTTTGGAACTCACAGAGTCGTCATGCAACGCAACCAGTCATCTTACAGCAGCGCATGTGAAAGAATTGCTCCAGCTTGCATTGTTGGGTGTACAACAAACAGCTCGGGTAGCACCCAACGGAATAGGGACAATTTGGAAGCCAGAGTTTTGGACAGCAATGGCCGAGAAATTGAGTGAATCTCCTCGGTTCAAATCATCAGCTGCACTGAAGAGATTATGTAACGGCATCGCAAACTACTGTGAAACTTCGAACAGTGGGGCAATGCAGAAGGAACCTGAGAAAATACCATCTAAAAGGAGAGCAGAAGAATCTACAGAAGAGAGCAATCCATCCAAGTTCAAGAAACAAAAGGCCATTAAGTCAATATCTACATAGATTTATTGCATTATCTTCCATAATTCCATTGTGTCTCTCAGGTCTTCTAACGCTGCATATGCCAGTAATTCATTATTATTGAGGCACTGTTGGATCTGTTCTGCCGCTTTCATAAGTCTAAAAAAAGGTGGTTTTAGGGTTTATTCACATAAATTTTTTTAGAGGATCACCGTTTCCTTTGGATTCTGTCCTCGATCTCATCTTGCATGTGGTTTGCTTTCTTCGCGGCTACAGAGAGTATCTCTTCTGGTACACCGGCCAAACGACCACATTCAATACCAAAAGATTCTGTGGATAAAGAGTCTTAAAAGCCGACTGTTGATTAAGACAACCCTTTTACCTGTTGCAAGGCCTGGTACTAATTTGTACAGGAAAGTGATTCGACGTATTCCATCGATTCCTTCTTCCGCGTCATAGCTCATGTGGAGGTTCTGCACATGGAGAGGAAACTTTTTGCTGAGCTTCGTAGCCACTAGCGGGTAATGCGTGATGAACATTGTCCTACACTTCTTATTTTCAACCAAATATTGCAAAGTCGCATCAGCGATTGCCATCTAATTGAAATGTCCTTAGTGATTATGTAAACCTGGAAAGATGGAATCTTACTCCGTCAAATGTTGAGGTCCCACGACCAAGTTCGTCCAAAATTACGAGACTCTTGTCCGTTGCCGTCTGGAGTATTTCACTCGTCTCAGACATCTCAACCATGAATGTGGAACGTCCCCTGGCAAGATCATCGGATGCTAGTGAGAGTCAATAAATCACAAATAATAAACTGAATCTAGGGAGCGACTGACCCCCCATTCTGGTAAGTATGGAATCTACTAGGCCCATTCTAACAGAAGCCGCTGGAACATAACTACCAATTTGGGCCATCAAAACGATGAGAGCAATCATTCGAACAGCAGAACTTTTTCTGTGAGCCGGGTATGAACACTGAAGTGCACCGGATAATCAAAGACAACTCACCCGCCCATATTAGGACCAGTTATAATTTTGCATATTGGATCTGGTCCACCCATGCTGATTGAGTTTGGAATGTATGGTTCATTGCTGTACGCTTCAACCATGGGATGTCGGCCATCGACAATTTCTAGTCTGATGTCGTCTGTGAATTGTGGTCGAACGTAATTCTCTTGCAAAGCGACTTGTGCAAGGCTGAGCAAGCAATCCGCTGTTGCAATGTTGTTCACCGCATCACGCAAAACTGAGTAGTAGTTTTGAGATATGTCTTTGAGAAAAGAACAGAAGGCGTTCTTGGCTTCCGCCTGTGATCAATTGTCATCTCTAGACGAAAGATGGCTGAATGCGGACAAACCTCTAATGCCTCACGATGCTGGGCCCTTTCTTCTAATTTTTCCAAAACTGCTGGTGTATGGTATCGTGCCAGCGTCTTCGTTCTAACCCATCGGGTTAGGTGATCGAAATGTGATAAATCGTAAAGTGCTTACCTAGAGTGGAGGGTCCAATTGTGGGGAATGGGCCGATGATCGCTTCGCTTGACTTCAATAAGGTACTAGACACCGATCGACTCAACTGACCCAATTGCAATGAAAATAAATTCTTACCTCGTCAATGGCAACTGTTGTCCACTGAAGGGAGGGCATTCGCAATTGTCGACGAACTAGTCAATGAATCTCAGACTGGATACATGCCTACAGACAACAGAATGAGACGTACTAGCTTTTAATTCGTCCGCCAATTCCATTTCGATGGCCTGCAAGGACTACGGAGCCTGGTTATCCAGGGTTTCATGAACCAAAGTAGATTGACACACACCATATCAGAGTCAATTATCGCTGGATATCGTTCAGGGTCATTCCACATCATGTCCTTCTTATTTTCAGCTGCCTTCTTTAGATTGACGATGCACAGTAATTCTTTGACAGGGTCTTTAAGTCGTGGTAGCGAACTGATTATTGAATTCAGCAGAGACGAATTCAGACCAACGCTTGTAGGGTCACTGGGATCTACATCGTCGAAAGCGATAGCGATCTTGTTGAAAGCAGGAAGCAGTATAGATATCTCCTTTGGAGTGCACTGTGCCCATGTTTGTCTTTCAGTCCTGAACTCTTTCAGCCAGTGGCATGAACTCACCTGACCATATTGTATTCGACAAAGTCCCTTGGCTAAATCCGGGAGGCCTCTCAAGATTTCACGGAGTTTTACCAATCGCTCCGAAGTGCTCTGCAAAATCTCGTCTACAGCATCAATGCGATCTTGCAAGACACTACAGAACATCAACATTGGAAGTAAAATGGTCATGCTCTAGATGCGTACTTCCTATCAACCAAAGGCCGACCAACCCAACTTCGAAGGAGCCTTGCTCCGAATTTGGTTTTTGTTCTATCCAAGACCCACATTAGAGAACCATGGCTGGTGTTGTCAGTCTCATTCCGATATATCTCCAGGTTAGAAAGTGTGTTAGCTGCTAATCGCATGTGTACCCTTGTAGCAAATTTGGTGAAGAATTTCGTTTCCAAGAAAGCATCCGCAATATCGAATGCAGAAAGATACTTGATCGCATGAGCGAGTGCAATGACGACGCGGTTGGGGAAGTCGATGATTGAGGCCATGAGCACGCCTGCAACGATCATTCAAGTTCGAAGTTTGAACAAATCGAAGCTTCATACCATTTCTAAAGTTCTCCGATGCAGCAGCGAACCTCCCCTTATCGGTATAGAACTCAGAAACAAATTCAAAAGCACTGGTATAATCCATAACATGTTCAAAATGTTCGGTTCTAGTTTGGTGACCATAACTTGAAACTCTGCAAAAGCTTCGATTTAGTACAGAACCGACTGAAGATGTATATCCCTTGCCCCGTAAAATGAGACAGCATTTTGCCTGTTTCTTCTGTTAAATGCTTTTTCGGGATCAGAAGTTCGGAGGGTCGAGTATGAACCAGTCTGGTCTGGAGTATCGAGTCAGGCAGTAATCATAACTCGAGATTTGCGTCAAACACACCTCCAGCTCGATCCGCATTACGCCATCTATAAAAACGTCATTAGTCGAAGATACACCAGCTTGCATTGACTTACCGTCGAAGTCATCCCAGACAATATCACCTGTACTTGGGCAAATGCTGATCATTCCTAATAATACGTCTGCGGAGCTATTGTTTTTCTTCTTTTCTTCAATAAGACATACGAATGGAAGTGCGGCGTATCGCTCCAGGTCATCAACAGAATCTAACTCGTCCACAAATCTAAAAACAGTAAGAAAAGGCCATCGATCGAAGGACAAACTTACGTCGCTGCTGTATACAGGTGTGTGACTTTTCTGTCGAAAGGAGCATTACGATTGTCGCCTATCTTCTTTAGAGCGGCTGTTTCAGTTTGGCCCACAATTCCGACACGATAACCACGGGATAAGAGACTGAAAAATCACTGACATGATCACATTGGAGGGCTAGGACACTTACTTCTTGAGATGGATATCTCGCCGGTGCACAGGAATAGAAGCAACTAAAAAATTGTGATCATTGTACGCTACCATACCCAGCTCTTTGGCCGCAACCTGGACACAAATTGTAAGTAATGATAGGAAGTGAGGCTCTCATAACCACACCTTTGCGTCTTCCCCGAAAAATCGATATTTATACCCAACCTCCACCATGAGCACAGTGCCAGCATTATTCTTCTTTAGCTCGAGAACCTTTGATTGGATAACCAGGGTATAATGAGCTACAAAGTCCGAATCAACGCCATGATAAGCTTACCTGGTTCTCGAGTGGTGTATAGGGTTTCCCACTTGGTCCGACTTCAACAAACTTCCTTGTTCGTAACACATTTTTCCCTTTGCCTTTCGGTTCATCCCGAGATTTGTGAGCGAACATTTCAGTTAGCTTCTCAAATTGGCTGTCATCAGCTTCAGACAATTCATCACTCTCCTCAACCACATGGTCAAGTTTCGCGGTGTCTGGCTCTTTCCGAAGAAACAAACTGTTGTCCTGCAAGAGCTTTCTCCTAAATGACTCACGGGTAATCTTCTCGGCAGCTGTAAGTGGTTTAGCAGAGTTGGACTGCTGCACTTTGTCAGGCGAAAAACTCCAGTTCTCCGCTCTAGTAAGTGCCCGGCTCAAGGTTTTCGTGGATGTACCAATCGAGTTTAACGCGTCTTCTGACAAGCGGGCTCGCTTGGAAGATGGCTCTGTTTGCTCCTCGTCGTCCTCATCGATAGTCAGATCAATATGACAGCTAGTGCGCTTTCGTGGTGAGGGCTGGAAATATGCAGATATTCTTGCCTGTGAGTTGGCAGACATAGACGGCATTCCAACAATAGAAATGCAGAATAATGAATAGCTGTTAAATTGAAGCTTTGATGACCTGAACAAAAGGTGGTCGAGGCACGTGAGCTTTTGCGGCAGAACGGCACCAGAAAAGAACGTTAAACCTTTTCCATGATGTTTGCTGGATTTCTACGCTCCAGTTCTTCACGCACCATTGCTAGGTCATTTAGATGGACAAGATTTGGGGTTAAATCTGCACAGGCACGGGGGAAGTCCACGGCTACTAATGGGCCTCCAGTGACAGATACCAACCGTAAGGTCACTTGGACTTTTGTGTTTTCACTTAAACACACGCGTTTCCAGGTGCGGAAGTAACTCAGAAACGTTTTTGGAAGGAAGTCGGAATAGAAAGACGCGGCAATAATAATATTACTGTCACGTTAGACCAACGACCACTCAAGACACCAGGAGGACAAACGTTACTTCTACCAGCTAACAAAGTTTTAGCTGCAACACTTATTGCCGCGGAATGGGACCACCAGGAAACATTCCTTAAACCCCATGCATTGCCTATGGTATGTCCCTTATAGCCATTGTCATCTGTCATCCTTACTAACAATTTAGACTTCCATCGTCTCAAGGGCCATTGACGTATTACATGATGAAGAAAGTAATGCACAGATCCGAGAGTCCCTCCTGAAATATTTGGATACAGATACAATCTGGTACCTAAAATGCTTTTTTGTTGTTAGTACAACCCTTTGACGTTTCTGCAATAAGTTTTTTCCATGACAATCCAGAGCCTCTCGTGCGGTTGCAATCCGAGCACTGGACGCCGCTACTGGACTGGGCTCGAAATACCTTTGATGTCGAAATCAATGTCTCGAACTCCATATTGTCCTCAGGCCAACCAAAAGAGACAAGGAACAAGTTGAGCAAAGCACTCGAATCGTTCAACCACTGGGAAATGGCCGGTACATAATGTATAATCTGTTCTAGGCCCGCCTAAATTTGCAGTTCCCATTTTAGCTATGGAACGTGCGACCTATGCTTCGAAATCAGTGATAATCGGACTTGCACTGGTCAAAAAGCATGTAACCGTCGAGCAAGCTGCACGCGCTGCCACAGTCGAGGTCAACAGTCAGATTGAGAGATGGGGAGAAGTTGAAGATAGTACGTTCTCTTTTTCTGTCTTGTATATCGCCCTAAGGTACTTTGCAAGCCCACGATGTAGATTATCAAGATATTAGAAGGCAGCTTGGAAGTGCAGCTTGCCTGTTAACCACTGTCTGAGCTGTATTTCATCAACGGACAAATGAAGAATCGTGTATTCCTCGTTCTACTTGATTTTTTATCTGATTTGTCATTGCCTTCCATATACATGGTTTCCAACATGTTTCTCACACCAAGTACTGATAAATCTTGACTCATAAGACGTACAAGACATCATACGAATCCTATCGGAGGTGATGACGACGATAGTCAGCTGGTACAAGGTATGAGAATTGCTCATCTTGTTTTTCTCTGCTATCTGGTCGGACGTTGACAACGTGTGTTAATATCGGACGAAACTGATGAATAGAAAGAGGTCCAAAGCAATGTTTTTGGAACCTGATAAGGATACTGTATTACATGGTTATGACATTTAAAGCTGCGCTCCTTGTATTTCCCCCTTATGTTCTAAACCTTCCCAGACCCAGATCTCCTCATTGTGGGTGTTTCCGACGGACAGGTTTCCTATTTTTCTGCCAAAGCAGATCCCCTATCGTTTCGAACTTCATCTTGGTACGAACGTCTGTTCCATGGACATCTATTATTACCCTTCCACAGTCTGCCATTGTTGTGAATCTGGTGAGTGAGCAAAGAACGCCCACTCTTCCGGTTAACTGAATTAGTTGGCTAAGGTTGAGGTCCAGGTCTTTCCGGGAAGCCGAATCATCGATCCATATATGGGTTAGAATGGGCTGTAGAGTTTCATAAAACGGTGTAATGACGTCTGTTTATCTCTGGTGAGATTCTGCACTCTACGGTCTCAGTTGGGGCCGCTCGATATACCTGCATCCCAATGGAGTCTACCGCGTCGGACGTTCAATGCCACCATCAATCATAGCATAATTCACTCTTGCCCGTGTCTGTTCCGGTAGCTTTCTCAGAAGCTGTGGGGTCGGCGTCGTCTTGCTGCCCCTACAGTGCAACCCGGTTTGATACGTAATCAGGGGAGTTGACGCAATGTGCAAAGTGACAGAAAGCATGTTGTCAGAATTCAAATGTTGGCGGATGAATTGGGGTGTAAGTGATTCAGATTCTATCACTGGAGTTGAAGTCTTATTTAAAACAGAACTGCTTGAGCTTTGCTGCTTGTTCTAAGGTTCAAGGGGCAATCATGGCTTAATCAACTGCAAATCCTTTTGATGTGTAAGAGATTCATGTGTTTGTCCGGAATTCCGAAAAAAATAACGGAGTACAATGACAACCAGCTTCCCACAAGGGCCCAATGGACATAAAGGTCTGTTTATTTTCAAATTTAAATGATTTTTTATGAGCGAAGATCTTTGATTTTCCTAGATCCGTTCTATGGAAGATCGAGAGTCCAGATTCGTAAGCCATATATAAAGTCCTTTTCTTCATGTTACCTACCGCTCGCAATACCAGTCGGAAAGATGCCCCAAGCCTCAAAGTTACCCGAGTCATTCAATCCCCTTGCGCTACACCCATTCACGAACAACTCTGGCGTAGTCCCGCTTCCTCCCCTGCCGCCAACATACCCAGCACATGTTCGAAGTTATTACACCCAGACCATGGCCCCAGAATCGCCTGCTCTATCCGGCTCATTGGAATCGGTGTCGTCTATCACGAGTTCAGACTCAAATGCATCTTCTCAAAACACGACGCCCCTGCATTCCCCCAAACCTTCGCGTATCTTACCAGGTCCATCACCGCCTTCTAATGCACGCCAAATTTTTGTGCCGTTCCGCAAAGACGCCAAAACACCAGAGCTGGTGCTGAAGAAACGGCCGCTGCCGCCAATGGCAACCAATAGCATAGCGCGCGCCAAATAATCATTCCACATACCCCACAAGCTATCATTCATCGCATTTGACTTTGTGCGTGTTTTATCCCTTTCTTTCTCTCCAACATTCTTATCATACTTTTTTGGTGTTCTCAGACGATCCCACGTCCACATCATTGAGCAATGGCCACAAATTCACCACATATACGTAGTTGCATTTTTTCTAATAAAAGATCAATCGTTCCCTATTTTCATTGCGTGTGCATGATTCCTCAAGTTCCCAAGTTGATCCACTTGTAAAGGAACGCATGCATGGGAATTCGAATAAATCTCTGATTTCTTGATTGAGCCTCTAGTAAGATTGACTCGCTTCAAGGAAAGTCCCAGATGATAAGTAGGTCATTTTGTCGTCATCAGCTGTCCAGCGTACCTGATTTATATGGACGCGGGAATGCCATTTAAATGTTCCTGACGTAGACCACACAGCGAACCATGTTCTCGTCGTGGAGCGACAAATCTTGCATGCGAAACCTAAAGCCATGCGGCGGAATAGGGTGTATCTGCGTTGACGTATCTTTCTCCGCTCAACCAAACGCTGATCAACGTGAAAGTCGTTTCCGCTCAGGCTTCCCTGCACCTGGGTCTGCGCTGGGTAAGAAACATCGTATCTCGAATCAGAACGTATCTCCCTGGATCCGCTAAGACCAGGCTCCCAGAATGCAGTCACCACCACCAATACCACCATCTAGCCCTTATACAAGTTGTTATTGCGAAGAAAACGTTTACCTGCTTTGTCAGAAATTCATATCTGATCCAGTCATTTCCAAATCCTGGAAGGTCTTTGTGATATTCATATCAAATGAGCAAAAGACGGTACGTCACATAGACCTTATTGTTGAGTGAATAATCAACACCCATTCTTTTCACCCAGGTTGCACTATATTCACAGAAGGCATCTCACAGCCCAGACGTTCCTGTGGTTTGGGATTACCATGTTATCTTACTTTTGGAGACTCGGACCGAGTCTGAAAACCAAATGGAAACCTATCGGTTTGTCTATGACTTCGACACTACACTTACAGTCCCAAGCCCATGGGAAGGTTCGTTATCGAAGAACCAAAAGTATAGTCAGTCATAACGTTATGTGGTATACCAGATTATTTGTCCTCCACATTCTTGCATGGGCTTCCCGTCCAATACGAAAGGTGAGGAGGAGTGCATCTTGCTACCATTTCTAGAATAATAAGCCTTCTATGCACAGTAACTTCCGGGTAATACCCGGTGAGACGTATTTGAAGCATTTTGCTTCAGATAGATCTCATATGGTACGAAATCGTTTGCATGCCGCTCATTTATGATCGCGCTGATCCAATGCAAAGCTGATACCACCCAAAAGTGACAATGAAATTGCACCACTTGATGAAGGTTCGCTGCGGGACATAACCACCTATCAATCACCGCCTCCATTCTACCCCCCAATACAAGGGACAGCGGCAATTGAGGCAGGAATCACACACAATCTAATGTCACACTATGTGGACATGGTGCATCATCAAGATGGGTCTGGAACCTATGGACTAGTACTCAGTCGGGATGAAATTGATAACTTTAGATTGTAATTTTGGCCTCTGCCAGTGAAAATCAGTCCAAGAAAATAGAAAAGGAAATATATCAGCCATTTGAAGGACTCTGATTCGATGGAATTCCGGACCGGTTGTGACATATCGTGACATTTGACTCCGTCTCGTCACATGAGGCCCAGCTGTCCTTGTTCAGTTTTTCAAAGGTCACTTGGCGCCGTTCAACACAGGCCCCAGTTATTTCTCCTTAAATTTTGTCCGACCCTTCAGCAACAATGAGCTCTGTCGCATCTACATCTGGTTCAGTGAATGGCCGTGCCTCTCATACAAATGGATCTGCTGTTCATGGCGAAGACTCATCATTTGACGCCAATGGCGTAAGCTCACCGTCGTCCTCAACTCACCCATTGAATGGATATGCTCAGTAAGTCATCTTTTCAGGTTTTGTTTGAGTTTCCCACAATACGCATGTAGGCTACCTTATCGGAGTTCGCACAATGAAGAAATCGTAACTCATCTTTACCACTCGGGTTTTCAAACTGGCGTAAGTATATTATATCTATTGGGCGTTTGATTGCGCAGGTTCTAACGTTTTGTCTGTCATCAGAATTACGCAGACACTATTCTCGTACGTTCTTTTGTTACTGAAGCACGGGCCACCACGTCAGACCTTGTTTACAGCATGTAAACCAAAATATATATCGCCTGCACGCGATCATCTTGTCTCGCTCTCCACTTCTTGCACACCTAATGTCGACTTCTCCACAAACAACTGCACAACGCGTCATTTTTGTAAATTTAGAACAAGAGCCGGAAGTTACGCAGGAGGTAATCATCGTGTTTTTCTTTGCATTACAAACCACTTCTAATGTTCTTGACAAGGGTTTTGCCATAGGTATTTTATTACCAAAACAGGCAGGTTGATGGTACTGATGGACCTTTACACAGCTCTCGGATACCTCTATTCATCGATTTCCCTTAATCTCATAAGACCTGAAAATGCTCGTGCTGTGTTGGCAGCAGGTTGCTTCCTTGGAGGGATGGAAGAATTGTGTCAATACTCCTACAACGCTTGTAGGCAATCCATGTCCGTGGAGACCATTAATTCTTGGTTGGAATTTGTGGACAGCATCCCATCGCCAACGGATGGTACCAGCACGCCTGAAATGCCTCCAGTCACTGTTTTTGGGCAGTATGCTCAGAGGTTGAGAGATGACGTTTTCCATTTCCTTGTCGTCACTCTGCCTGAAATACTGGAAGTTACAAGACCACATCAGGACTCTTCAGGCACGAGCGGTAGGGACGCACTACTCCGGATCTATGCAAGAGTGCCGTTCGAAATGTTCAAGACTGCGGTTGAATCTCCTACATTTATGATAGGTTAGTGGTGATATGAAATATGTGACGATTGGATTATTTAAATTAATTTTCATTCACAGGACCTGAACAAGCCCGATTCAAGTTTGCTAAAGACGCGATAGAACTGCGCAAGCGTGGCATTGCGCGTGGAGCTGAGGAGACGGTGGTTCTAGCCTTTGGACAGGGTAATTTTGGTACCAGCGCCGTTCATGTTACACGGAAGATGAAGAAGCGGCCTCTGTGGAAAGTAAACTCATAGGTTGCCAGCTGGATGGTCTGACGTTGTATCTGATTCAGTAATACATCAGGGTTGCATTGTCTTCATTAAAGCTTTAGGTGATCGCAGCCTTTAAGTTTGCGCGTGTAGCTGCTGTGGCGCAGGATTGTTCCCTTAAAAGGAGAAGGCAGGAAGGTCCGGCAATTGCCAGCAGAGGGACATTCTGACATCCTATCCGATTAGCTTTCTGCGCGGGCGCCAAAGACAAATGCAAAGGCGTTAGGATCGTGAGATGTTCCGAATTTGTTTCGCTTATACTCCTCCAATAATGTCTTCTCTACGACCTCCCTTATCGAAGACCTTTGTTTCCCATGGACCGGGAGACACACCAATCACGGGGAGTCCTCGATAAACTCCACCCGTGTATAAGAACTCACTGGAAGGCGCTTCTTACTTTGGCCCATCTCATGACATCCCCCACAACCTACGATCTTTTCTTTACTGGCAGAGACGACCCCTGCAGCTGTGTTATCATTGGCGAGGACACAAAACATATCTATTTTTGCTTCGAGACTTCTGAACGAAATCTCATGCCCAACGTCCGTACCATTGTGAGTGAGGGCAACATGCTAAATCTCTGTTACCCCCGGAGATCCTTATACTTCCTACCTTGCATCGCTAGGTTTACAAAAACAACAAAGAGGTCTGCGCAAGACTTGACTGGAGACCAGGAAACCATCTAGGCACGGCCACGATAGGTAACCGAGAGATGCCAATGTCTCAACTCGTGCAGCCTGGCTCATGTAATGGGTAACCTGTTTCAATACCAACTTAACGTTGACACGCGTATCTTACACTGTTTGTACGTCGTCAATTGTCCAGTGCTCGAGCATTCCGGTCATCGGATGATCTCCAACTTGAGTGGCGACGCCATCGCGACAACCCTACTTCATATGACGTTTGTGTTTTTTACTCTCTTTACTTCTTTTCTATTCCTGAAGCTCATCTCAGCTTTGTGCCGGACCGAGAGTCATCGCGGTGTTCCGACGCTTCTCGCAGGTTCAGGCCACCGCGATCGGACCATCACACGGACACTTTCAGTACACTTTCAACAACGATACTCTGCTCATTGAGTGCCTTGTTGCACTCTGTCTAAATCGATGGCTTGATCAATGATTCTGGTTCCATTGCTTATAGATTCTATACTTTTCATTCCTTTATGGTCTTCCTGCATATATATATATTTAATTAGATAACCAGTGTAAGGGATATAAAGACGAGCGAAATCAGGGATATCCAAAAGCATAAATTGAAGAGCCAAAGAAGAAAAATGTCCGCAAAAAAGCTTGTAGAAAGGAGAAAGATTTTAGTTATGAAGAAGCATTTATAGAACCCAGCATATGCTCCAGGCGTTCCTCTACAGTCCAGTTGACATCGTTAGTGGATAACGATGAAGTTTTGGAATGACTCGGACGATCCGAAGTGAAACTGGGCAGGAAATTGAAGGATCCTGCATCCGCACCTTGAGAAAGGCTTTCTATTAGGCGGCCAATCTGCTCCGATGTGCTGTAGAATACCTACAAGGATGTTAGACTGTAACTTCTAGTGGAACTTAGTTTAACATACTTTCGTCTCTGGACGAGACTTAGCTTGTTGCCCCTTCGTATTGGAGATAAACGAAGAGACACTGCCCTTCGACTCTGATCGACTGTGACCTTTGACGAAGGGTTTGGGGTTCTCATTCCCTCCTTCGCGTGCAGAATACTCTGATACGAAGCTAGCACGAGAATAGACAGATGCGTCATCGCCATCCCTCAAGCCATTGACAATATTCCTATAATGAAAGTGAGAAGCATAATAAGAGAACGAAGCATAAGTTTTACCATATTGCCTCCCCGTTAGCCAACTCAATTACTTCCAATGCAGGTTGCGCTTCGGGTGGCAATTGCCCGTCTTCGCCGACAGCCATGCTTACAGCCCTACTGTCCCCAGAATACATGTCATACCTGCAAAACTTAGTTTAGACATGTAACGTAAAAGTAAAAGGTGCTACCGCTCACAAGGAGTCATATGTGGACTGGACATGATTAGCGTTACTTGGCATAGGTGCATTCAGCGGTTGCACTCCCTGACCGAGGAAAGTTGGCAGGTGAGGCATTGGCGGCATACGTTCAGTAGAAAAGCGTTTCGTAGAGGATTTTGGAGGTGGAGGGGTCGGCACTCGGTCATGGACAGAACGATTCGATACGGAAACCGCACTGACTCTCTTTCGCCGTGTAGAATTTTTTCGCTGCATAAGACCAGCCAACTCTGGAGCGTCATTTGCATATATGCGGGTTATTCGAACCACAGGGTTGGCCTCTGCCTGGCCCTCTTTCACTCGTCGTAAAAGTTCCGATTTGCGAGAAGGTCTCAGTGTTGCAGATTCTTCCGGTGTCAACGGACGCGCATCAGGTTTAGTTTCTTGCTTGCTTGACAGTGCTGCATAACTCGCAGGTGTAGTAGTTTGATCTGAACCCGTACTTGCAACATAACTGACTGGCTCTACGTCACTTGGGGAAATTTCTAGCTTCGGTGCGGATGGCGCAACAGAGTTATTCCTCTGCAACAGGTTGCGGGAAGATACGGAACCTGATCGAGATAAGAGATCGTTAAGAGCGTTCTGATCCAGGCCAAGGTCATTTGCAGCGCGGAATAATTGTTGTAGTGCTGCTTGTGATTGTGTGGCAGTTGGTGATTCGGGTGGTCCCAGGATTTCAGGTTGCACTGGCGGAGAAAGGGCTTGAGGCTGCGGGACGACTAAAGGTGTTGTCTGCGCAGCAGGGACGTTGGCGGGTGGGAACCTTGAATACATTGGCCGAGGCGACCGAGAAGCCAAACTGGCGCTCCTTTCGGAAAGCGGTGGGCTTGTTGGCATTACTGTATCAGCGGAGTGTAGTGCGGGAGAGATTGGTGTGACTGGTGCCGTTGCTGGAATTCCGGACACGATAGGTTGCTCGGTTAACGGCATCTCCGACATTCGTTGCTTATTCCTGAAACGCGCCATGAAGCCTTTGAGACCCGGTCCAGCAGAAGTCGGAGGGGATGTTTTGAATCTGCTTTGCTCGGAAGAACCAGTCATTGAATTGGGTTTGGCAGGGTCATAAAAGACTTCTTGACTTGTGGGTGGCGTCTTTATGGATGCAGGTGTAACAGTCTCTTCACCCGAGGAGGTTACGCTTTTGGCACGTAGAGAGCCCCTCAATCTCTTGAATCGAGTGCTTAACTTGGACGAAGAACCGTTGTTTATCTGAGTTAGTGGTAAAGCATCGAGATTATTTGACGTCGACACAAGCCTAGGCTTTGAAATATCTTTTGGATCAACGCGCTTTCGCATAGACGACGAATGGGACAACCCTTCAGGAAGATTTATGGACGAAGACGTCTTGTTGATTGCCATCATGGCTGCTTCTGTTTTCTTCTGCACCTCTCGTGCGAGTTCGGCCTCTTGTTGGGGAGTATGTTGTACTCTTGTCAATGAAGCATTGCGGTAAATTGGATAAGCATCTTCAGGGCGTTGAGGTTGGGTGGTAGGAGTGATAGAGGATGAATTGAACGCTAAAGGAGTGTTGGAAGGAATAACGTTTGGCCCAGGGCGTTCAGGAATAGTGGTGGAAATGATAGGCTGGAGCTGGGGCATTGATCTGATGGGCTCTTCCTTGGTTGTGGGTGAATCGGAATCTTTTGCGTCTTCCTCACCAAATAAAACACGAGCAAGAGCACGATTTCGGCGTGTGGCAGGGGATATGTCCTCGGAAGAGGATGAAGGAACTTTAGTAATGGCCAAGGGATTCAAGGTTGCAGGTCGGTCCTTTATGCTGTCAACAACGGAATTTAGCAGAGCACTGGCTTTCGAATACGGATCATCAATGGATGTCAGTGTTGGAGAAGCAGGTGGTTGGACTTGTGGAGGAGGACTGGCGATCTGGAGCCCAAGTCAGAAAACAATTTTGCTTTTTAGGTAAGAAAAGGCTTACTCGTGTGTAATTAGATTGTGAAGTTGAAGGACGTCGACGTCTTAGTGCTGAGGGGGCCCTATCACGAGGATCGATGTTTGTCATTTTCATCACTGCTGCCGCAACAAGTTTATCCTGGATTGCAGCAATATCTCCCTTCGTCAAGCCACCAAACTTCTTGAGAACATCCTCTGGATCCGACTCGTCCCCAGGGGTAGTAGAGCCTGTCTTGTCCAGGTCAATAGCCTCGTGCCACATGACCGGCTGTTCTTTGGGATCCATGAACACACCAAAGACTTTATCAGGCTCGTCCCATGAATGAAAGCTCGATCCGACAGAGTCAACCGACTCCCGAGAGGAGTTGGCACGTGGAGAAAAACCAAGGCCAGGGAAGGCGCTGATATTAAATGGTGAAGATGGCTGGTTTTGCCTTGAAATCCTTTTTCCGAACACGGGCGACGCGGGCGAGCGTTGGACATGCTGGGTAGGCGTCGCCGTTCGTTGAGGAGGTTGAATAGGCGTTGGTTGTGAAATAACTTCAATTTCACTAATGATTGCTCGAGGACGGCCGGGTAGGTTAAGGGGTGACAGATCCCTTGTTGTATTGGATGTTGGGGATTGGGCACCTTTTCTTTGTTCTACTTCTGGAGGAGGAGATCGTAATGCGCGAGGGCCACCAGGTTTTGCAAGTGTTCCCAAAGTACCGTGGTAATCCATTTCTCCATCAGATGTCACATTGGTGCTCCTTATGTGCGATGGTCGGCGACCGTGGCCATTAAGAGAAGCGTTGGGTGTCCAAATAACATTGGAAGGAGTGCCGGGCCGTGAATTGGGGCGACTTGAGACGGCCATTGGTTGATAGGAGGGCCCCGTTAGTGGAGAAGCAGGACGTTGTCGCGAAGAAGCTAAAGAACTATCCAAGTCAGATACACCACCAAGTCGGTCTCCATCGTCGGCCTGACTTGTTGGTGTGTAGCGCCCATTAGTACTCCTTTGCAGGAAGAGCGGTGCGACTGTCGAAGGTTTAGTGATGGAAGAGCTAGAATCACGCTTGTTTTTGGTATTTCCAGCGGTGTTCGATGTTGCATTGAGGGCGATTGACTCCATCCCTGAGGGTGAATGTGCGCGAGGAGTAGTGGAGTGTGATCGTTGTTCTTCCAGGTCAACATCACGAGGCGTCATTGGTCTGGGCATGCCCGGAACATAACCTGGTATGGTTCTGGCAGGAATCGGCGACGCACCCCGGTCATTTGCATTGTCAGTGAAAGATCTGTCCATAGTAATTGCCATGCCACCTTCGAAGATAGATGAAGCGCTTGAATGGCTGTTTGTCTATCAATGTGGTAGCATTTGAGAGATCATATCAATCATGGAATAAGAGACATAAATACGTACATCTTCTTGGGTGACAAGTTCGAAGTTGCCGCGAGGGATGGGGGTAGTGCGGGGAATGAGAATCTCCTCCTCAATTTCATCTTCTATCTCCTTGATTGCCTGGTGAAGGGCAATGGACGCACGTTTAAAATTCGTAGTGCCGAGTTGACTTTGCAACTGGCGTTCAACGTCAGAAACAGCTTCCAAGTGGTATGACGTCGTATCATCTTCGTGTGCGTCAACAGCTGTGATTGCACTAGGGCTGACTTGGATGGATGTTGGTGGGGTAACGTTTCTTTCAGGGGTTGCGGGAGGTAGACTCGAAGTTGACATCTTCTTGACTGAAGCTTCGGTTGGAGTGAGCGATACTGTCCGAGAACTGCTGGATGAACTTTTGGAGGTGGAAAGCGTCTTGAGATATGCATAGTCGCGAAGGCGACCAGAGCCGAAAAGATTATTGCTATACCGCTTTCCGTTCGGCGAAACATTCACACCGGAAGCCAACGACGCAGAACTTTTTTTGGCGTTCTCGTCTACTCCGCCTGCACCGGACATACTGTTTCCTGTACCATTAAGACTCTCCTGCGACTTCTCTACCAGATGGTGTCGTATCCGAAGACGACCAAGAGCATCAAGTAGCATGTCCTCTTCTTCCTCGGTAATTTGGTTTTCCGCCCCTCTTGCACGCTGGTTAGCAAGCCTATTCCGAAGGTGGTTGTCGAATAGTGCGGGATCAGACGTTGAAGTGCGGAGCAAAGAAAATCGACGAGATAAACTGCGGTTGAAGGAAGCAAAATTCAGTATGGTTAATACAAAAAGTTGGAGAGTAATTCGGCTCTCAGGGTCATGGACCCTTTGACTTACTCAGGCAAGATCAACGACGTGCGAAAGTCGTTGGTGGTCGTAAGTTGTGGTAAAGCGCCAATGGAGACTTGCCCGTCTAGCACAGAGCTCTGGGAGAGCTGGGTCTGGTGCGCGTCGGACTTTTTCCTGATAATGAGAAGGATAATGAATGAAAAATGAAAAGGACATGGGAAGAGAAAGTGAGCTTGCGAAGTCTGATTGTAGGTCAAGTGTGAACTTGTTCACTTACCGGAGTCGATTCATATTGGGAGTCTTCCTGGTTCCTCACCTTATACACGTTGAGGGTCGACGGCACAAATGTTGACAGACAATTACTCGAAAAAGGCACAAGGAAAACGTGTTGTACACGAGTCTGATTAGAAAGGAAGGGGCTTCGCAGGGTTTGCTCGAAAGTATTTAGAGGACGGTAATGCAATATTTCGTTGTAAAAAACAAATTTGCTTGTCCGAAAACCTCTTGAACGTCGTCGACAGCGAGCACGATCATGATGCGGTTCCGTTCAACGTGCAACACTTTTTCCGCATCGGGTAAGTCACACTGGTCCGAGATCGCATGCCAGCATAGCCATATGATCTACATTGTCGATTGCAAGACAGGAGGAATTGATAGGTACATATACGGTAGAATATAAAACGAATTATAACGAGCTTCAACTTGCATATCTACAGATTCAGTCACAGAATCAGATGAGAGTCATGTGGTGAATCAGTGTGGCGTACTTCTTGGTCCATTCCTTCGCGGTGGCCAGGAACTTGGGTCTATCATCCTTCAGTATCTGAAAGACGGACATTAGATCCAGGAATACGATAGAATACAATTAAATATAACGAACGGCGGCGATGTCTGGTTCAAAGGGATCATCTGGACTGGGATTGTTCAGTTTCTCTTGGACGGTCGAAAGTACTGCCGCAAGATAACGGTCAGGATGCCGCCAGATTATCGCAAGTTATACACGCACCAGATGTTAGAGAAACTGTCGGTTTCCACTTGAAATGTTCAATAGAAAGCATGTCAGAAACGTGCAGTCAGACGATAGATGAATCTGCTCACATCGTCCCTTAGTATAGGAACACAGATCGCACCTTCTTCGTTGATACCAGGATGATAGATCTTTGTTTTAAATGTCACCTAGCATAGACAGAAGATATAGGTTTCCGTCCCTGATCCACATTAACACACGTACGGTGGGAGCTTTGAAGGGAAAATTGGGAGGTAGTGAAAGCATGAAAGAAAAGGTGCCACCCTTGTAAGGTGAACTCGACTGTAGAAGAATATCCAATCAGACTCCGGGGGATGTCCAAGGGATAGAAAAACCTACATCCGCAGTTATAGTACATTTCCACTCAAACAGATTGTCGTCGACAAGAGATACGACTAAATTCTGTTAGTAAGACTGATCATCAGCCCACCCTTTCAACTTGGAATAAGTAGAGGTGTTTACGGTAATGGGATTAGCCTGCAATTGACCATATTCCTAAAGGCAAGATGAGAAGATCAAACAAGCTGGCAACTGAGCAGATCGAGTGTCATACCCTTTGAATCCGTCTACAGAATCACTTAGTAAGACACCCCAACAACAGTAATTTGACAGACATACTTTTGCGCCACGCCAGACATATTAGTTGGTGGAAGGAAGCAACCAAGACTCAATAGTCACGGTGCATATCAGGGTTACGCGGGCCGGAATTAAGAGTAAAGCGCTCAGCAACTCCGATCCTACCTTGCTCATGTACGCTGAACTCAACCAGCGAGACTCAGAAACGCCCCCAGTTAACACTACACTCAATGGCTCGACACAGCAGCCGACGAATATCCCCGCTGCCACCACCTCCAGGAAACGTAAGAGGGTAGTACCCGCCATGGTAAGATCATCACCCGCACCTTCAGACCAAAACTCACAAGGTGTGAACGGCGCTGCTACAACCGAGTGAGTCTTTTATACCATTAAATATAGCCCCACTGTCTAATTATGTTTAAGTCTACTGGTAACATCTCGTGCTGACCTCTCATCGCGACCCATTTTGAGCATCTCACGCGGGCCAACATTTATGCCCGTTGCTGAAGGTTCAGAATGGTATAGAACTGATATGATTGGTACAAATCGCGTCGGGTATCGCTATGTACCCGCAGGTATCAATCCTCCAGGTCACGCTACTCCATGCCGAACTATCGAAAGCAACCCGACGTCTTTCCGCATCAGCTGGGAAGACCGTAGTTCTCTACTCAAGGTATCAAAAGATGGTTTATCTTTAGCAGGTTGCAAAGGATTTCGGAGTGCAAGGTGTAACGCCCCAATGCGAGAAGGAAAATGGTACATGGAGGTCAAAATATTACATGGAGGAGGTGAACGCGCCAGCGAAGAATCAAAACGTGAAGGAAGTCATGTTCGGTTAGGCTGGGGAAGACGAGAGGCAGCTCTCAATGCCCCAGTAGGTTTAGATGGTTACAGCTATGGGTATCGCGACAAGACTGGTGATAAAGTAACACTATCTCGACCACGTTCTTATGGACAAACCTTTGGAACAGGAGATGTAATAGGAATGTACATCTCCCTTCCTCCTCGTCGACAGCCAAACCCGAAAGATCCCCACGATCCTGCACGTCTAAAGAGAGAGCGTATTCCAATCGATCTGAAAGGCCAAGAAGTCTTTGAGATCTTGGAATACCCAGCATCAAAGGAAATGATGGCTCTCATGGAGTATGCCGGAAAGTCTACCAACACTGGATCTGTTCCTTCAGCCAGCAATAAAAAAGCAGCCAATGGCAAGCTTCCAGAACGTGGGGGACCAGCACCATCTAACCCGAAGACAAATATTGCAAACTTGCGTCCACTTCCCATCCTCCATGGATCCCGAATTGCGTTCTTCGTGAACGGTAAATGTCAAGGCACGGCCTTTCAAGATATCTACGACTATCTTCCCCTCAGACAAACCGAGATGCAGCGAAACGCTAATTCCAAGAAAAGGACGCGTGAAGGTGTAAAGGAGCACCGTGAAAACCCGTTCGACGATGGTACTTTGGGATATTATCCGTTCATTTCACTCTTCAATGACGCGGCCGTCCAGCTAAATCCGGGACCAAATTTCGCTTTCACACCTCCTGACGATATCGACGCCCTTTTGGATTCAATGGCCAATCCACAGGCACCGATCAAGGAAGAGTCTACTACTACAATGCAGACAACATTTCCAATGGACGTCAAACCTCTCATTCCCAAACAAGAGGTCATGGATACCCAAACGCTGAACGACACATCGGTACGGCGAACCTGGCGGCCAGCGCTTGAGCGATACCCAGAGTTCATGCAAGAAGAACGGGCATTTGATGCACGTGAAGAAGCAGAGGCAAAGATCGAGCTTGAGAAGCTGGCGAAGGTGGAGGCGATCGAGGAGGAAAAGAGGAAACAGAAAGAAAAGAGGAAAGAGCAAGCAGAAGCACGGAAAAGAGCAAAGAAAGATGCTGCGGAGAAGATTGCGAAGAATGTGAAAGAAGAAGAGGCAAGGGAGAGGTTATCAGTACCAGAGAGAGACAGAAGGCCGCCTCTGATACTGCATGGACCAGGTATGACAGGATCGGTGCCGTTGCCTTCGCATGTTGCACATTCTGCACCTAGTCCAAGCCCGCTACGCTATTCTACCTCAGCATACGATCAAGAAGAATATGAGGAGTACCATGTCGTCAGGAATGGTGATTTCCACGATCCTGGGTCGGAAGCACACTCACCCGCCCCAACATTTGCCTCTTTTGGAGGAGGTCACAGCGGCTACACGTCCGAAAACCATGATCTCTTACCAGAGACGGACAACGATAATGACATGAGCGTGGACCATGAATTAGCAGCCATGATAAGCTGACGCAGCCCTCTTTAGAGTTCCCATTGTTCCTATTGTTTTGGAAGGCCATTCATTTTGTACTAGCCATTTTTTCTATTGTATTAATTGTCTTATTATATTAGTTGTTGGATAATTTGATCACCGGACAGGTAGTGGACGATGCCAATCATAAACTTAAAACATCTTTGCAATTGAAATTCCGTCTATCCAGCTTAAATCTGCCAGAGATAAAACTTACAGGCTAAATTTGCTATCTACTGTATGTCCTACATAATATGAATAATAAATAAAGACAGACTACACCGAACGAATGAAATAAATAAGGTGGGGAAAGAGGCACAAAACGTGAATCATGCACCCTTAAGTCAAATAGATGAAAAAGATAATGATACAAGGCTTGAATGAAAGCATTAGGTTGCATGGATGCATAAACCTAACCTAAGAAATCGACCGACAAGTAGTACATCATTTATTCCCACTTAGGCGGGGGAGTTCGGACAGGATAACTGTCATGGACCCAGGCAAAACTTAGTGCCAGAGTGAGGCTGTGAAAAGTATGGGTTACTACTTACCCAAACGTGTCCCCGCACCCTTTTTCCTGTTCAACCCTGATGTCAAACACTAGCTCGTGGCTGCGTTCGTCCAACCAGACTTGGCACCAGTTTCGATGACCCATGATGAACTTTTGTTTCCTGCTTTGCCCATTAGGTTCGATGGAGAACACAGGAATCTGTGATTGTCGTGGTTTAGAAGGGTGATCCAGGATCTGAATAACAATGACGTATAGATACCATGGTTTCATCTGTTTGTATGGAATGTAATGTCTTGTGTATTTTGGTAGCAAGAGAAGAAACCATCGTAATGACAGCACTCGGTCTGTAAAAATAAGCTTCTCGATTTGCTCAAGAACAAGAGGAAGATGAAAGCACATACGGCGGAGTATTCACAATTGCGCCTTAAAGTAAAATTTGCATTATGAACAAACATTCAGAAGACAAATAATTAAACAAACTCACTTGTGACGACGTTGATCATATACCTGAAGTCCTTAATAGGACTTACCTCAGGTTGTCCTTTACTCCTCAGAGTATGAAAGCAACCAACTGCGGCGCAGTGGACATCACCTGAGAGAAATGTAACTCGAATTTGCTTGACACGAGCAAAATTCTGTAGTTGTTCTACTAGCCAATTACGCTCTTTCTGGAAACGATAACATGTTAATAATTCTGTAAACTAACTGAAATTAACTTTGATTACCTTATGGTTTCTTGATGTCCAATGGTCATTCTAAAGAATTACAAAATAACCACACACATGCAAAAGTTGAAAAACACCCACCAGATCGTCCAATAGTTCAGCATCAGCATTGAACCTATTTACAAAACCAGACAATCCTAGAGACCCGGCCCTCCCGAGTGCCACAAGTGGATTAAACTTACTCTCCAAGGCCGTTTCCAGGAACACCATTCGAGGATAAGCTATAGGAATACCAAGCTGGATGACAACATGGTCAACCCCTTCGGGAAGCGCATTTATCCTGTCGAAGACACGTTGGTATTGAATGTGACTGCAAACCTGATCTTTCCGTCGCTCTGCTCTGCAGTTGTTTCGTGTGAAAGTCTAAAAATGCCATCTCGGAAAACAAGTGGAAGTGACCACTTACCGACAGTCCAGTAGAAGCATGTACACCTCTGGACCTAGCTTGGTCAAGAATGAATGCGAGGGAAAACGGACGTAGGGCCCTGGTTCGCCAACAATCACCGATTGGAATACATGTTTACCTGGAGCGTCTCGTATCCCGTCGATCTCCACTATGACATATCAATTCTGTCGGTAGCGCTCAAGAAAAAAAAAGTGACATACCATTAATGAAGCACTGAAAGAGGAGGAAAAAAAAATAGCCCCTTGCGCCAATCCTAAAGGGTAAAAGAAACATGAATGCAGAGGCCACTAATATGCTGGTATTCTTACTGTCGGAAAACTGGAGCCATCTGCAAATCATCGGGATCTGAGAAATTCAAAGTTCATTTTACAAGGACACTGCAAGAAAGGTGTACGCACAACTCCCGAAGCCGTCAATCTAATAATAATTGGGCTATGAATGTGCCCTATACGGGTAATGCAATAGAACAGGGTACTCACAAGATCTATAAGGAATTGATAAATCAATCATCTACAAATGGACTGGGAAACTGACCATGATCATCACACATATTGAGCATCGGTCTGTTGCCATTGTTGATTTGAATTCCAATCAATCTCTTTGTTCTTGAACTCACATTGAGCAATTTGCCCTGGCAAAGGCACCAGACCTGAACGATTGACAATAATGGTTGAAGAAATATCGGTCAATAGCGATCTCCATTTCTTCCGAAAGTGGATAAGCCTTCTTCTCTTCTGGTTTCATCTTATTTACCCAATCCTGCATTTCGGGTTCGCGCATCAAACTGACAAGACGGGGTCAATGATTGTTGTGAGCGCGCCTTTTTGTATTACGCACGAATCACAATACAGTTGGTCACCGCCACCGACCATACAATGAAAAGGCTTTTTGGCATGTTTAGCTAACAGGTCCATCCAAACTGGGTCGTAACCTGATTTAAACCCAGGGCCACAAAAGTCATCTGGATTTACACCGGCTGAGAAACCGTTACACTGAATGAAGATGAATGAATTACGGTCCCGCTGCCGACGGACATTCTGGAAAGGGAAATTAAATACGCACCGAATGTGCGGCCCACCTCATGTTCTGACCTCTTCCTGGAACCCAGAATTCCAATTGTTGACCGTTATTGATTGAATAGTGGATAACCATCTCATTCTCGGCCAGGGGAATGTGAATCAAGAAACGCCAGAACGTAAAAGTACTGTAGAAACTCATCAGCTGATAGTCCGATCAGAGCACCAACCAAAGGTTTGGAACTCACCCACCGGTCCCACAGTATACCCACAGCTCCTGACCCAGGACCTTTTCAGTGGAATTTCTTGTTGCATATCCGTTTTGAACGGCACCTCTGACATGTGCATTGGCAATGTCTGTGGGGCTAAACGTGAAGACAGGCCCATGATGAAAAGACGACACAGGAGATGTTGCGGGTCGAATGGTAGAGTGGGGATCGGCCGGATGGGGACCAAGTTCTAATGACTGAGCACTTGGCTCTTGTGCATGTGGTTTGACCGCATTGCTCTCGGTTCGCCTGTGCACGCCAGGTGGGACGGAAATATCAATGGAAGTTGATTCCTGGGCAACCGACACATCAGGATTCCAAGAATATGTTAATGTGGGGTGCGGATCATAGATTGAACCACTATCTGCAGCTGGTCTCGACATGTCAATTGCTGTCCTGTGGAAACAAGGGCGGTATACTGACTGACTATAAGTGCTGCGCCGTGCCACACTCCGTGTGTGTCCACAGTATCATATCTCAATGAAGACATCTTAGCTAGCAGCTAAATCGAGATATCTTGAGCAAGTACGTACTTGAGAAGAGGACCACACATGAACTGGACAAGATTAGCGATTAGAGTGTCGTAATTAGAAACGCATACCTGCAAATGAGGATCCATTCTTGCCGCACGAAGAATATTTGATCTCTCAACAGCGGACATACGTGTTAATTGAGAAGGAGTGAGAGTAATTGGAGAAGCTGGTGACCAATATGGCAAGGTTTGGGGGTCCTTTGGAGGAACAGGGGGCGGAAGGGGTGAGACTGGCCGTCGTAGTCCGCCGATGAGACTTTCCTCGATGGGGGGTATGTCTGGTGTACGGACGGCGTAGTTGCGGTTGAACAGCTCATCTTCCTGTGCGAAATGCAATGAAAGTGATCAAATGTATTAAACGCAAAGTCGACATACCTTTCGTGCGCGCCTTTGAGCGTGCCAACCCTGAATATCCATTGTTGTGCGAGACGAAAGCAGAACAAGGCGCAGCTGCCAAGTTGGAGCAGAGTCCGTGCCGCTCTGCCGAGAAACAATTGAATTATTTTGGATCGGAGCAAATTGAATTAAAATTTGTTTGTTTTGAATCAATCTTTCCCGTTTTTGACTCACATCCTTTCATATTTAATACACCGGTTCAGCGGATCTTTTTCTCCCATCGTCGCCCCTTTCCTCTCCGCCATGACTGAGTACGACTTCTCCCAAGAGGCCATCGATGCCTACCTCCTCAAGCAATCAAAGATTAGCAATTGGGTTGACAATACCAACCGTCATCCACCGGCCAACCCATTCACCCCAGCTACTCCCGCCGTTCGTGCCCTCCAAATGAGGCAGGACGACGAAGACCGTAGGCATCGTCGGAGGGACTCGAGGGACTCGAAACATCGAGAGAGGAACAGGGACAGGGACAGAGAGAGATTCGTTGATCAGGATATCAACCGTCACCATCGTTCGACATCGCCAAAGTCCACCAAGCCTCGCAACCGGTCGGCTTCTTACTCTGCCACCACCGCAGTGCATCCAGATCCAGCAAAGAGCCGCCATGTACCTCCACCACTGCCGCTAGGTCCTTACCCGAACGGCTACCTGTCCACATCCCAGCTACCGTCCCCTACTCATTCATATGGACAGTGGGGCCACCAAAAACTCTCACCTAGGGATTCAAAGCACTCTTCAAGGACCTCTTCCTCCACTTGGCTCCCAAATGGTCATCAACAGAATGCACCCCATTCTGCCCCTGTCATCCCAAAGAATGTCGTACGATCACACACCACACCAGCCTCCTATGGCTACCAGATCCACCCAGCCTACCAAAGCGGATCAATGGGATATCTACCGGTATGGTCTACTCCACTTGCTTTGTTATCAACGACTGACCCCGAATGTTGCTTATTCATGCAGAACGCTCCGCAGCTGCCTTACTCGCATTACCAACCTAAACCTCAACCATTGCTCAAGCGTTTGTTCATGAGTTTGGGGAGTGGCAGTAATGCAAATAAGCCAAAGACTCCACGGCGAAAGCGCAGCAGTAGCTTCTGATGTGTTTTGGCAAATCCCACATATTTTATTCACCATTTTTTTCGCTTGACGACCATCCATCCGTTGGTCTATTTTTTCAGCCAAACTTTCCCAATTTCTTTTCGAAGGCAACCTTCTATCCCCACTTTGATCCCGGACCTGAGGTCCGTCGACCGCAACACACTCCCTTTCTCCCGCAGCAACCCACATACCTCATCCAATTGTCTGTATTAATTTGATGTCACAGCACCATTCCTCGTAACGTACTACCCACGCAATGTCAAAAAGTATGAACGCCGACAAAATAACCGCCACGGAACTTGGATCAATCTTCAAAAACTTGTGTTGTGCTGCCTTCAACCCTACTCCTTTGGGTCTTGGGCCCGAAACTTAATCCGATACCCTTTATAGTTTTCTATTGAATAATGTTTTCGCCCCATTTTTACGTACCAGATACCTATACTATATGATTCATTGATATCTATTGTAGTTTTCTGCTTTGAATTGTTTTTTTCCTCTTGGAATCTTCTCTCAATATCCTATTTCTTCTTCTTCTCGTTCAGCGCTTAGAGAACGGGCTATCCTATAATTGTCTATTCCCGTCTTGAATACCACTTCTTTATTCCACTATTTATTTACATCGTCACACGACGAATTTCCTCATCATTCTTACCTACGAGTAGAATTTGTTACCGAAATAGATAATCCGTTTCATCCGAATCTCTTCATATCAATTTGAGTTCTTCCATTAGGCCGCAGGCTTACCTTCATAAACCCAAGACTTTAGCCTCTTCGCCCGCATATCCCGATATCGGAAGAATGCCCGTTCAGGATCCATTCGCATGCGAAGTGGATAGGTAAGGTCATCCGAGTTGTGTGTTTTTAATATATGCTTTCAGGAATGTCTTATCATCAGCATCATCCTTCCGATTATTCAATCATATATTGATTTTTAGCTACTTTCAAGAGCCGCCCGATTGAAAGGTGCCTAACGCCCACGGATCACCCTGAACTGTCGTTTTCGGACCTACAAAAAGTATTATTGTCCAACGGGCGCATAGGATAGTATGAAGTCACCAGTACGTTATACCGAGTCGATCTCTTCAAAGCAAGTTTATTCAACGGAGTCGCATCCGTACTACTCGTCATCCTGAAAACGTGTACGTTTATTTGTGAAACTTCCAATACTCTCGGCTCATTTGACAGCACACCTGGATCATCTAGAACATGCGGATGTGGAGGGGTCCTCTCCGTCCATCCGGACAAATGTGCACTACTCCAGTTTGAGACAATCCCCTTGGCTCTGCTTGTTTAAGCCTTTCTCAGTGGGACCCACCCTCGTTATTCACAACTTATCACCGCCCCTGATCACTATTGTTATTCCAAGACTGGCGACCTTCCTCAAGGTACCACGGAGGGGTTGTTATGTTCGTAAAAGGGAGTGATACAGGGGTTCTCGAATCTTGTGTCCCTTTGTCCCCGGTTAGTCTTTCAAAGCTTCTGTGATTGACAGGCTGCCCCATGTACGGGGAGGCAACCTCGTGTTATCAATTTCCAATTATATTCACCCCATTTGTGTTTACAGCGGGACTTGGTCCGTTATCGTAGTTCATGTCATAACCTATTTTAATTTTTGCTTATCTTTCCCATCTAACCGCTTATCGAAAATTAATTCCTCATGTAGTACATAGAGCTCTCTTGATATTCATGAACGATTGCTGGCTTCACACTCTATCAGCTTCATTACCTCCCTAGTTAATTTTTACATCCGGCGAGGTTCCGCCGGTCCAATCCTGGTTAGCGCCTTAATGAACTTGCACTTCAATGTGTAGGGCGTACCGTTTGACCTCGTGGCGCTTTCCATTCATCGTACGTGTTATGACTTGACGATGATCCATTGTATAGTCGAGGGAAGAAATGTTCAAATTCGTTTGTTGCGACAGAGTGGACAAATGACGGTCTATGGAGGGACAATGGCAATTGAAATGGAACTCGAGCGTCAAGAATAAAATAGCGTTGAATACAAATGTCAAGTGGATTAGTTCCCACTTACAAGAAAGCCGGATCTGATGGAGCTGCGCCCATTCAAGTGGGCAAGTCAGCTGACAAAATCATTGTGTTAAACGCCGTTGTCATGCTCTTTCTGTTTAGAAAACAAAGAGTGACTAAGGGACAAATACATACAATACATACGCACAACAAAAACGTAAAGTAAAATGGAACATGTCAAGCTCGCCAGCTGATCAATCCCAAATTGAAATTGGGCGCCAAGTGTTGTTTCTTTCACGCGCATGGAAACCCGCCCTGTTATAACCTCTTTTGGAAAAATGTCCTCTGAAGTGCTTCCTATTTTGGCGAACTAGGCTGTCGATCCGATCGTTTATTTGATGGGGCCCCTTGTCAACTGGCATCGATCATTGATTTACGCACTACGCTTGAACAATGAGCATGTCCGCGATGTAAAAAAGGCATTGTAACCATGAGTTTTGGCGCACTAGAACTATTAATGCGTGTTCTTATCTTGAAAAGCGTTGTGAACTCATGTGCGTTGACTCAGGTTATAGCTCAACTGGTGTGCTTGTGCCGCCAACCAAGTGCATAATGGGGTACAACAGTATCCTAATCCTAGAGTTGAAGCATTGTGGCACTTTTCTGGACTCAATATCAGCTATGAAATTGGGTTTGTTTCCATCACCGCCGTTACAACAAAATATGTCTTTACGATATGGAGCGCTTACTTAGACGTGCGAGGCAAAGTTTCCATTCCACATGAACTTGGTTCCACGTTCACATTCCATAGTTCCAAGGTACATACTAAAAAACACCTTTCTTGGTTGATCTGCTGTGAGGTATGGATATCACGTGTTAGGAACCTAAATCTATTCGATATGCAGAAGAATTTTTTTGAGATTTGACCCTGATCTTTCTTTGGCTCAGGTTCGAGGGTATCGAGATGTGGACCCTACTAGCGTTCTCCTTGGAGACGCAGGAAGAAATCGGAGGATGCTTATTATACATCATCCCTCATCGTCACTCTTTGCGAGTCATCCAAGGAAATTTGGACAATAGCTCACACCACTGTGTGGATTGGGGCCTACTAAAGATACAAATGATTGTTTTTTTCATAGACAACCAGTCAAGAGCACAGCTATTGGTCTGACAGACATTAATATAACTCCGAAGCTTTGAAGGTTCTGGATGATTGATCAATTCTGATAAACGACTTATTTACCTCTTATGGACAGACGGGACTAAAAATCAAAGAACAAAGCACCACTTTGATTCGGAAAAACTCTGATTAACTCAAGGTCAAGACCTGGAAGAATACAGATCCATCATGACGAAACCATCGTTGTCATATTTTACCGACTCAGACATCTCGTCGAGAAGCCTTGAATCTTTTGATGATCAAAGCTAGCAAGAGTGAACATCCAGACCCAAACAAGTTGGTCCATACAAGTTCTATAGAGTCCGAAGAGACCGTGGGTGCACAACCGTTTCGAGTAGTGGCTCTTCCAATCCAGCCACGCACATTCACAAGGGAGCATAACAGCAACGATGTGAAGGACACACATCTCCCAAACTTCAGGCCTTCATGGTCACCTGCGGTTTGCCTCACCTGACCCCGTCGCCTAAATCCAAGGTAACACCGCAGTGCACAGATGGAAAAACGTAGTCCCTATCAGATATGGCTGAACGATTTTCATTTGGCTGATCGAAACTTCCGACTTCCAAATGGCTGGCCATGAGCCCACGAATGTTTATGGTTAAAAGACCGTGCAGTTTCTTGTTCATAGCCCATCATAGTCATATTACCTGTTGTCCATTGTAAGGATTTTCAAAATAGCATCTGAACCAAGGTCAGCATGATGCGACAGTTGAATATCGGGAGCGCAGAAGTCAATGTAAGGCAGTGGGGGTCAGCTCGAGGCACTGCGAAGGACCTTGACGCGGTACGGTCTAACGTCATCTCATAAATATTCAAGTTGCATTGCATATGCAACCCGTCTCGATCCATTCTGCGGTTACTGGCTAAGTGATCATCACTTGCTCTATTTGTTCACCCCTCCGTTCATCGATACGGATTTTCAGAGTCAAATGAGAATGCTTGAAGTTTCATACAGATACCTGTTAATGGTATGAGAATACAACACAAATATTCTGTAAAAATAAGATCTAGACTAACCTAGTACTTTTCGGCCAGAACTAATGCTTATTGAGTAACGGTCGCCGTGGACGAAAACATTCAACTTACTCAAGGCTGTCAGTGAAGTCCATCCCGTAAATGGATGACTGTAGCGATAAAGGTAAGAAAATGGAACCGGAAAAATCAAGGATAAATAAGAACCTTCTTCTGCCTTCGCCCGTCAGAGCATCATATTGCTCCCAGACATATCCGGTACGTTCATATTCCTGTAACAAACATCTAGCGCCTGGATAACATCTCACTCCATGGAATTAACACACCTTAACGACATTGTCCACCACGTTCCTCCGTAACCCTTTGTATATTTGCTTGGCTTTCTCTTGGTACGGGCCTTGTTGCGCAGTATACGTCTATGATTTCAGTAGGCGTCAGAATATCACAACAAAACCCACAAATCCAAACCTTATGAAGAGCACGGAGGGCGAGGTAATTCATCTGAATCCAGATTGGTCCTTTCCAATAATTTTCACCTTTGCCGAACTCGGGATGTGATGCAGAAAGGCTGCGAATGCCATACGGTGACCACAGATGCGCGGGATCGTGAAGAAGGTCAAGAATGTGTCCCAAGTGAGGTGACGTAGGTGGCAGAATTTCCAAAAGGAATGGGAAGAGGGACAAATATCCCTTATGACAGACATGATACGACTCGTCTGCAATTCGTCAGGTGACAGAAAGTAGAGGAGAAAAGGGAAATGCCAATACCGTCATCGTTAACATTCAGATCACAATACATTTTTTGTTCCTCATTCCAGTGAAGATCTTTAGAATTGCTAACCATCAGATCAAGAGGACAAGCAAAAATAAGCAATTGCTTTACCATCAATATTCCCGATGATGGCTTTTTCAATCTCAACGAATGTAGCTTCATCATCCCTCTCGCCTATGAATGCCGCAATATCTCGCATAGTCCTCGTGAAGAAAGCGACCCAGGATATTAGATCCACGTGCAGTTCACCAGCGTGAGGGGGGCCTCGAGGATAATCGTCCATTCCGCTTGTCAAGATGTGAGTCGGTGACCGTCCGCGCCAGCGGTATGCCTCTCTCTTAGAGCGAGCTTTCCGCGCATACTGCTTGACCTGGCCGCGCTGTGTCCGTCTGAACCAATCATAATGTCTTTTCAATGGTTTGTAAATTCCTTGGAGGTAGGCAAGCGCAAGATCAGGATTATCTAGATATTTCGTTCCAACTGCAGAGATTCTCTTCGGTGCAGAGAATGACACTTGGCCTAAACCGACATCGAGTCCGAGATCTCGGTCTGATGGGCCGCGAGAGGCCGAAGCTGCCTTGAGGCGTTCGATGAAAGCCGTGACTGCCATTGTCAGTGTCGGGGGGTTTGCGTAATTAGGAACCTGAGTTTGGAACTCAGCAGGAACCTTCGGTGAAAGTCAAAGGATGTTGCCGGCGCATTTATTGAGGAAAAACTACCTTGCTCCGAGCTTCCTCGCCGAGAATTTGTTCTCTTGCTATCCAGCCTTCCTCGTCGATGAGATTAATCCAGTCCTTCAGAATTTCAAGACTAG